>OX465088.1:146572750-146831255 GCA_949987675.1 Chymomyza fuscimana | reverse complement strand
TTACGAAACGAAGCAAGGATCAAATGGAAATTAACCCCATTGAAAGATAGAAAAAAGAAAAACTAAAAAATAAAATATACTATCCAAAATGGTTGACACTAATCCACAACTGGTAATTAATCAATGCGAAGTTTGTAAGGAAATTAAATAAGATAGGAATCCAATCAGGTCAATTCCCAAGATTACCACCACCACCACAGGTATACAAAAAACCTAGGCCAAAGTCTGAACAAAATCGTCAGAACCAACCCAGGCGAGACCAGGTAGTACCAATGGAAATTGGACAATATACAGACAGAAAGCAAATGCACAAGTGAATTATTCAACAAATAATAATCAAGCACATCATGCCATCAGAGAAATAAATACTTTAGCAAATAAAAAAAATTAAAAAGGGAAATCCAATACAATTGAAGGTCAAGAATATTGTGCATTAATAGATACAGGGGCAAGTTTTAGTTTAACAAATTCAAAAATGTAAATTTAAAAAAAAAAAAAAAAAAGTAAAAAAAAAAAAAAATTTAAAATAAAATTCCACTTAGCACCCACCACCCAATGAATTTCAGTACTCTAAATGGAAAAGATACAATAAAATATGAAATATGTGCAAAAGCTCCATCTGAGTTTAATTTACGAAACGAAGCAAGGATCAAATGGAAATTAACCCCATTGAAAGATAGAAAAAAGAAAAACTAAAAAATAAAATATACTATCCAAAATGGTTGACACTAATCCACAACTGGTAATTAATCAATGCGAAGTTTGTAAGGAAATTAAATAAGATAGGAATCCAATCAGGTCAATTCCCAAGATTACCACCACCACCACAGGTATACAAAAAACCTAGGCCAAAGTCTGAACAAAATCGTCAGAACCAACCCAGGCGAGACCAGGTAGTACCAATGGAAATTGGACAATATACAGACAGAAAGCAAATGCACAAGTGAATTATTCAACAAATAATAATCAAGCACATCATGCCATCAGAGAAATAAATACTTTAGCAAATAAAAAAAATTAAAAAGGGAAATCCAATACAATTGAAGGTCAAGAATATTGTGCATTAATAGATACAGGGGCAAGTTTTAGTTTAACAAATTCAAAAATGTAAATTTAAAAAAAAAAAAAAAAAAGTAAAAAAAAAAAAAAATTTAAAATAAAATTCCACTTAGCACCCACCACCCAATGAATTTCAGTACTCTAAATGGAAAAGATACAATAAAATATGAAATATGTGCAAAAGCTCCATCTGAGTTTAATTTACGAAACGAAGCAAGGATCAAATGGAAATTAACCCCATTGAAAGATAGAAAAAAGAAAAACTAAAAAATAAAATATACTATCCAAAATGGTTGACACTAATCCACAACTGGTAATTAATCAATGCGAAGTTTGTAAGGAAATTAAATAAGATAGGAATCCAATCAGGTCAATTCCCAAGATTACCACCACCACCACAGGTATACAAAAAACCTAGGCCAAAGTCTGAACAAAATCGTCAGAACCAACCCAGGCGAGACCAGGTAGTACCAATGGAAATTGGACAATATACAGACAGAAAGCAAATGCACAAGTGAATTATTCAACAAATAATAATCAAGCACATCATGCCATCAGAGAAATAAATACTTTAGCAAATAAAAAAAATTAAAAAGGGAAATCCAATACAATTGAAGGTCAAGAATATTGTGCATTAATAGATACAGGGGCAAGTTTTAGTTTAACAAATTCAAAAATGTAAATTTAAAAAAAAAAAAAAAAAAGTAAAAAAAAAAAAAAATTTAAAATAAAATTCCACTTAGCACCCACCACCCAATGAATTTCAGTACTCTAAATGGAAAAGATACAATAAAATATGAAATATGTGCAAAAGCTCCATCTGAGTTTAATTTACGAAACGAAGCAAGGATCAAATGGAAATTAACCCCATTGAAAGATAGAAAAAAGAAAAACTAAAAAATAAAATATACTATCCAAAATGGTTGACACTAATCCACAACTGGTAATTAATCAATGCGAAGTTTGTAAGGAAATTAAATAAGATAGGAATCCAATCAGGTCAATTCCCAAGATTACCACCACCACCACAGGTATACAAAAAACCTAGGCCAAAGTCTGAACAAAATCGTCAGAACCAACCCAGGCGAGACCAGGTAGTACCAATGGAAATTGGACAATATACAGACAGAAAGCAAATGCACAAGTGAATTATTCAACAAATAATAATCAAGCACATCATGCCATCAGAGAAATAAATACTTTAGCAAATAAAAAAAATTAAAAAGGGAAATCCAATACAATTGAAGGTCAAGAATATTGTGCATTAATAGATACAGGGGCAAGTTTTAGTTTAACAAATTCAAAAATGTAAATTTAAAAAAAAAAAAAAAAAGTAAAAAAAAAAAAAAATTTAAAATAAAATTCCACTTAGCACCCACCACCCAATGAATTTCAGTACTCTAAATGGAAAAGATACAATAAAATATGAAATATGTGCAAAAGCTCCATCTGAGTTTAATTTACGAAACGAAGCAAGGATCAAATGGAAATTAACCCCATTGAAAGATAGAAAAAAGAAAAACTAAAAAATAAAATATACTATCCAAAATGGTTGACACTAATCCACAACTGGTAATTAATCAATGCGAAGTTTGTAAGGAAATTAAATAAGATAGGAATCCAATCAGGTCAATTCCCAAGATTACCACCACCACCACAGGTATACAAAAAACCTAGGCCAAAGTCTGAACAAAATCGTCAGAACCAACCCAGGCGAGACCAGGTAGTACCAATGGAAATTGGACAATATACAGACAGAAAGCAAATGCACAAGTGAATTATTCAACAAATAATAATCAAGCACATCATGCCATCAGAGAAATAAATACTTTAGCAAATAAAAAAAATTAAAAAGGGAAATCCAATACAATTGAAGGTCAAGAATATTGTGCATTAATAGATACACGGGCAAGTTTTAGTTTAACAAATTCAAAAATGTAAATTTAAAAAAAAAAAAAAAAAGTAAAAAAAAAAAAAAATTTAAAATAAAATTCCACTTAGCACCCACCACCCAATGAATTTCAGTACTCTAAATGGAAAAGATACAATAAAATATGAAATATGTGCAAAAGCTCCATCTGAGTTTAATTTACGAAACGAAGCAAGGATCAAATGGAAATTAACCCCATTGAAAGATAGAAAAAAGAAAAACTAAAAAATAAAATATACTATCCAAAATGGTTGACACTAATCCACAACTGGTAATTAATCAATGCGAAGTTTGTAAGGAAATTAAATAAGATAGGAATCCAATCAGGTCAATTCCCAAGATTACCACCACCACCACAGGTATACAAAAAACCTAGGCCAAAGTCTGAACAAAATCGTCAGAACCAACCCAGGCGAGACCAGGTAGTACCAATGGAAATTGGACAATATACAGACAGAAAGCAAATGCACAAGTGAATTATTCAACAAATAATAATCAAGCACATCATGCCATCAGAGAAATAAATACTTTAGCAAATAAAAAAAATTAAAAAGGGAAATCCAATACAATTGAAGGTCAAGAATATTGTGCATTAATAGATACAGGGGCAAGTTTTAGTTTAACAAATTCAAAAATGTAAATTTAAAAAAAAAAAAAAAAAAGTAAAAAAAAAAAAAAATTTAAAATAAAATTCCACTTAGCACCCACCACCCAATGAATTTCAGTACTCTAAATGGAAAAGATACAATAAAATATGAAATATGTGCAAAAGCTCCATCTGAGTTTAATTTACGAAACGAAGCAAGGATCAAATGGAAATTAACCCCATTGAAAGATAGAAAAAAGAAAAACTAAAAAATAAAATATACTATCCAAAATGGTTGACACTAATCCACAACTGGTAATTAATCAATGCGAAGTTTGTAAGGAAATTAAATAAGATAGGAATCCAATCAGGTCAATTCCCAAGATTACCACCACCACCACAGGTATACAAAAAACCTAGGCCAAAGTCTGAACAAAATCGTCAGAACCAACCCAGGCGAGACCAGGTAGTACCAATGGAAATTGGACAATATACAGACAGAAAGCAAATGCACAAGTGAATTATTCAACAAATAATAATCAAGCACATCATGCCATCAGAGAAATAAATACTTTAGCAAATAAAAAAAATTAAAAAGGGAAATCCAATACAATTGAAGGTCAAGAATATTGTGCATTAATAGATACAGGGGCAAGTTTTAGTTTAACAAATTCAAAAATGTAAATTTAAAAAAAAAAAAAAAAAAGTAAAAAAAAAAAAAAATTTAAAATAAAATTCCACTTAGCACCCACCACCCAATGAATTTCAGTACTCTAAATGGAAAAGATACAATAAAATATGAAATATGTGCAAAAGCTCCATCTGAGTTTAATTTACGAAACGAAGCAAGGATCAAATGGAAATTAACCCCATTGAAAGATAGAAAAAAGAAAAACTAAAAAATAAAATATACTATCCAAAATGGTTGACACTAATCCACAACTGGTAATTAATCAATGCGAAGTTTGTAAGGAAATTAAATAAGATAGGAATCCAATCAGGTCAATTCCCAAGATTACCACCACCACCACAGGTATACAAAAAACCTAGGCCAAAGTCTGAACAAAATCGTCAGAACCAACCCAGGCGAGACCAGGTAGTACCAATGGAAATTGGACAATATACAGACAGAAAGCAAATGCACAAGTGAATTATTCAACAAATAATAATCAAGCACATCATGCCATCAGAGAAATAAATACTTTAGCAAATAAAAAAAATTAAAAAGGGAAATCCAATACAATTGAAGGTCAAGAATATTGTGCATTAATAGATACAGGGGCAAGTTTTAGTTTAACAAATTCAAAAATGTAAATTTAAAAAAAAAAAAAAAAAGTAAAAAAAAAAAAAAATTTAAAATAAAATTCCACTTAGCACCCACCACCCAATGAATTTCAGTACTCTAAATGGAAAAGATACAATAAAATATGAAATATGTGCAAAAGCTCCATCTGAGTTTAATTTACGAAACGAAGCAAGGATCAAATGGAAATTAACCCCATTGAAAGATAGAAAAAAGAAAAACTAAAAAATAAAATATACTATCCAAAATGGTTGACACTAATCCACAACTGGTAATTAATCAATGCGAAGTTTGTAAGGAAATTAAATAAGATAGGAATCCAATCAGGTCAATTCCCAAGATTACCACCACCACCACAGGTATACAAAAAACCTAGGCCAAAGTCTGAACAAAATCGTCAGAACCAACCCAGGCGAGACCAGGTAGTACCAATGGAAATTGGACAATATACAGACAGAAAGCAAATGCACAAGTGAATTATTCAACAAATAATAATCAAGCACATCATGCCATCAGAGAAATAAATACTTTAGCAAATAAAAAAAATTAAAAAGGGAAATCCAATACAATTGAAGGTCAAGAATAAAATTAAAAAGGGAAATCCAATACAATTGAAGGTCAAGAATATTGTGCATTAATAGATACAGGGGCAAGTTTTAGTTTAACAAATTCAAAAATGTAAATTTAAAAAAAAAAAAAAAAAAGTAAAAAAAAAAAAAAATTTAAAATAAAATTCCACTTAGCACCCACCACCCAATGAATTTCAGTACTCTAATGGAAAAGATACAATAAAATATGAAATATGTGCAAAAGCTCCATCTGAGTTTAATTTACGAAACGAAGCAAGGATCAAATGGAAATTAACCCCATTGAAAGATAGAAAAAAGAAAAACTAAAAAATAAAATATACTATCCAAAATGGTTGACACTAATCCACAACTGGTAATTAATCAATGCGAAGTTTGTAAGGAAATTAATAAGATAGGAATCCAATCAGGTCAATTCCCAAGATTACCACCACCACCACAGGTATACAAAAAACCTAGGCCAAAGTCTGAACAAAATCGTCAGAACCAACCCAGGCGAGACCAGGTAGTACCAATGGAAATTGGACAATATACAGACAGAAAGCAAATGCACAAGTGAATATTCAACAAATAATAATCAAGCACATCATGCCATCAGAGAAATAAATACTTTAGCAAATAAAAAAAATTATAAAGGGAAATCCAATACAATTGAAGGTCAAGAATATTGTGCATTAATAGATACAGGGGCAAGTTTTAGTTTAACAAATTCAAAAATGTAAATTTAAAAAAAAAAAAAAAGTAAAAAAAAAAAAAATTTAAAATAAAATTCACTTAGCACCCACCACCCAATGAATTTCAGTACTCTAAATGGAAAAGATACATAAAATATGAAATATGTGCAAAAGCTCCATCTGAGTTTAATTTACGAAACGAAGCAAGGATCAAATGGAAATTAACCCCATTGAAAGATAGAAAAAAGAAAAACTAAAAATAAAATATACTATCCAAAATGGTTGACACTAATCCACAACTGGTAATTAATCAATGCGAAGTTTGTAAGGAAATTAAATAAGATAGGAATCCAATCAGGTCAATTCCCAAGATTACCACCACCACAGGTATACAAAAAACCTAGGCCAAAGTCTGAACAAAATCGTCAGAACCAACCCAGGCGAGACCAGGTAGTACCAATGGAAATTGGACAATATACAGACAGAAAGCAAATGCACAAGTGAATTATTCAACAAATAATAATCAAGCACATCATGCCATCAGAGAAATAAATACTTTAGCAAATAAAAAAAATTAAAAGGGAAATCCAATACAATTGAAGGTCAAGAAATTGTGCATTAATAGACACAGGGCAAGTTTTAGTTTAACAAATTCAAAAATGTAAATTTAAAAAAAAAAAAAAAATTAAAATAAAATTCACTTAGCAACCCACCACCCAATGAATTTCAGTACTCTAAATGGAAAAGATACAATAAAATATGAATATGTGCAAAAGCTCCATCTGAGTTTAATTTACGAAACGAAGCAAGGATCAAATGGAAATTAACCCCATTGAAAGATAGAAAAAAGAAAAACTAAAAAATAAAATATACTATCCAAAATGGTTGACACTAATCCACAACTGGTAATTAATCAATGCGAAGTTTGTAAGGAAATTAAATAAGATAGGAATCCAATCAGGTCAATTCCCAAGATTACCACCACCACAGGTATACAAAAAACCTAGGCCAAAGTCTGAACAAAATCGTCAGAACCAACCCAGGCGAGACCAGGTAGTACCAATGGAATTGGACAATATACAGACAGAAAGCAAATGCACAAGTGAATTATTCAACAAATAATAATCAAGCACATCATGCCATCAGAGAATAAATACTTTAGCAAATAAAAAAAATTAAAAAGGGAAATCCAATACAATTGAAGGTCAAGAATATTGTGCATTAATAGATACAGGGGCAAGTTTTAGTTTAACAAATTCAAAAATGTAAATTTAAAAAAAAAAAAAAAAAAGTAAAAAAAAAAAAAAATTTAAAATAAAATTCCACTTAGCACCCACCACCCAATGAATTTCAGTACTCTAAATGGAAAAGATACAATAAAATATGAAATATGTGCAAAAGCTCCATCTGAGTTTAATTTACGAAACGAAGCAAGGATCAAATGGAAATTAACCCCATTGAAAGATAGAAAAAAGAAAAACTAAAAAATAAAATATACTATCCAAAATGGTTGACACTAATCCACAACTGGTAATTAATCAATGCGAAGTTTGTAAGGAAATTAAATAAGATAGGAATCCAATCAGGTCAATTCCCAAGATTACCACCACCACCACAGGTATACAAAAAACCTAGGCCAAAGTCTGAACAAAATCGTCAGAACCAACCCAGGCGAGACCAGGTAGTACCAATGGAAATTGGACAATATACAGACAGAAAGCAAATGCACAAGTGAATTATTCAACAAATAATAATCAAGCACATCATGCCATCAGAGAAATAAATACTTTAGCAAATAAAAAAAATTAAAAAGGGAAATCCAATACAATTGAAGGTCAAGAATATTGTGCATTAATAGATACAGGGGCAAGTTTTAGTTTAACAAATTCAAAAATGTAAATTTAAAAAAAAAAAAAAAAAAGTAAAAAAAAAAAAAAATTTAAAATAAAATTCCACTTAGCACCCACCACCCAATGAATTTCAGTACTCTAAATGGAAAAGATACAATAAAATATGAAATATGTGCAAAAGCTCCATCTGAGTTTAATTTACGAAACGAAGCAAGGATCAAATGGAAATTAACCCCATTGAAAGATAGAAAAAAGAAAAACTAAAAAATAAAATATACTATCCAAAATGGTTGACACTAATCCACAACTGGTAATTAATCAATGCGAAGTTTGTAAGGAAATTAAATAAGATAGGAATCCAATCAGGTCAATTCCCAAGATTACCACCACCACCACAGGTATACAAAAAACCTAGGCCAAAGTCTGAACAAAATCGTCAGAACCAACCCAGGCGAGACCAGGTAGTACCAATGGAAATTGGACAATATACAGACAGAAAGCAAATGCACAAGTGAATTATTCAACAAATAATAATCAAGCACATCATGCCATCAGAGAAATAAATACTTTAGCAAATAAAAAAAATTAAAAAGGGAAATCCAATACAATTGAAGGTCAAGAATATTGTGCATTAATAGATACAGGGGCAAGTTTTAGTTTAACAAATTCAAAAATGTAAATTTAAAAAAAAAAAAAAAAAAGTAAAAAAAAAAAAAAATTTAAAATAAAATTCCACTTAGCACCCACCACCCAATGAATTTCAGTACTCTAAATGGAAAAGATACAATAAAATATGAAATATGTGCAAAAGCTCCATCTGAGTTTAATTTACGAAACGAAGCAAGGATCAAATGGAAATTAACCCCATTGAAAGATAGAAAAAAGAAAAACTAAAAAATAAAATATACTATCCAAAATGGTTGACACTAATCCACAACTGGTAATTAATCAATGCGAAGTTTGTAAGGAAATTAAATAAGATAGGAATCCAATCAGGTCAATTCCCAAGATTACCACCACCACCACAGGTATACAAAAAACCTAGGCCAAAGTCTGAACAAAATCGTCAGAACCAACCCAGGCGAGACCAGGTAGTACCAATGGAAATTGGACAATATACAGACAGAAAGCAAATGCACAAGTGAATTATTCAACAAATAATAATCAAGCACATCATGCCATCAGAGAAATAAATACTTTAGCAAATAAAAAAAATTAAAAAGGGAAATCCAATACAATTGAAGGTCAAGAATATTGTGCATTAATAGATACAGGGGCAAGTTTTAGTTTAACAAATTCAAAAATGTAAATTTAAAAAAAAAAAAAAAAAAGTAAAAAAAAAAAAAAATTTAAAATAAAATTCCACTTAGCACCCACCACCCAATGAATTTCAGTACTCTAAATGGAAAAGATACAATAAAATATGAAATATGTGCAAAAGCTCCATCTGAGTTTAATTTACGAAACGAAGCAAGGATCAAATGGAAATTAACCCCATTGAAAGATAGAAAAAAGAAAAACTAAAAAATAAAATATACTATCCAAAATGGTTGACACTAATCCACAACTGGTAATTAATCAATGCGAAGTTTGTAAGGAAATTAAATAAGATAGGAATCCAATCAGGTCAATTCCCAAGATTACCACCACCACCACAGGTATACAAAAAACCTAGGCCAAAGTCTGAACAAAATCGTCAGAACCAACCCAGGCGAGACCAGGTAGTACCAATGGAAATTGGACAATATACAGACAGAAAGCAAATGCACAAGTGAATTATTCAACAAATAATAATCAAGCACATCATGCCATCAGAGAAATAAATACTTTAGCAAATAAAAAAAATTAAAAAGGGAAATCCAATACAATTGAAGGTCAAGAATATTGTGCATTAATAGATACAGGGGCAAGTTTTAGTTTAACAAATTCAAAAATGTAAATTTAAAAAAAAAAAAAAAAAAGTAAAAAAAAAAAAAAATTTAAAATAAAATTCCACTTAGCACCCACCACCCAATGAATTTCAGTACTCTAAATGGAAAAGATACAATAAAATATGAAATATGTGCAAAAGCTCCATCTGAGTTTAATTTACGAAACGAAGCAAGGATCAAATGGAAATTAACCCCATTGAAAGATAGAAAAAAGAAAAACTAAAAAATAAAATATACTATCCAAAATGGTTGACACTAATCCACAACTGGTAATTAATCAATGCGAAGTTTGTAAGGAAATTAAATAAGATAGGAATCCAATCAGGTCAATTCCCAAGATTACCACCACCACCACAGGTATACAAAAAACCTAGGCCAAAGTCTGAACAAAATCGTCAGAACCAACCCAGGCGAGACCAGGTAGTACCAATGGAAATTGGACAATATACAGACAGAAAGCAAATGCACAAGTGAATTATTCAACAAATAATAATCAAGCACATCATGCCATCAGAGAAATAAATACTTTAGCAAATAAAAAAAATTAAAAAGGGAAATCCAATACAATTGAAGGTCAAGAATATTGTGCATTAATAGATACAGGGGCAAGTTTTAGTTTAACAAATTCAAAAATGTAAATTTAAAAAAAAAAAAAAAAAAGTAAAAAAAAAAAAAAATTTAAAATAAAATTCCACTTAGCACCCACCACCCAATGAATTTCAGTACTCTAAATGGAAAAGATACAATAAAATATGAAATATGTGCAAAAGCTCCATCTGAGTTTAATTTACGAAACGAAGCAAGGATCAAATGGAAATTAACCCCATTGAAAGATAGAAAAAAGAAAAACTAAAAAATAAAATATACTATCCAAAATGGTTGACACTAATCCACAACTGGTAATTAATCAATGCGAAGTTTGTAAGGAAATTAAATAAGATAGGAATCCAATCAGGTCAATTCCCAAGATTACCACCACCACCACAGGTATACAAAAAACCTAGGCCAAAGTCTGAACAAAATCGTCAGAACCAACCCAGGCGAGACCAGGTAGTACCAATGGAAATTGGACAATATACAGACAGAAAGCAAATGCACAAGTGAATTATTCAACAAATAATAATCAAGCACATCATGCCATCAGAGAAATAAATACTTTAGCAAATAAAAAAAATTAAAAAGGGAAATCCAATACAATTGAAGGTCAAGAATATTGTGCATTAATAGATACAGGGGCAAGTTTTAGTTTAACAAATTCAAAAATGTAAATTTAAAAAAAAAAAAAAAAAAGTAAAAAAAAAAAAAAATTTAAAATAAAATTCCACTTAGCACCCACCACCCAATGAATTTCAGTACTCTAAATGGAAAAGATACAATAAAATATGAAATATGTGCAAAAGCTCCATCTGAGTTTAATTTACGAAACGAAGCAAGGATCAAATGGAAATTAACCCCATTGAAAGATAGAAAAAAGAAAAACTAAAAAATAAAATATACTATCCAAAATGGTTGACACTAATCCACAACTGGTAATTAATCAATGCGAAGTTTGTAAGGAAATTAAATAAGATAGGAATCCAATCAGGTCAATTCCCAAGATTACCACCACCACAGGTATACAAAAAACCTAGGCCAAAGTCTGAACAAAATCGTCAGAACCAACCCAGGCGAGACCAGGTAGTACCAATGGAAATTGGACAATATACAGACAGAAAGCAAATGCACAAGTGAATTATTCAACAAATAATAATCAAGCACATCATGCCATCAGAGAAATAAATACTTTAGCAAATAAAAAAAATTAAAAAGGGAAATCCAATACAATTGAAGGTCAAGAATATTGTGCATTAATAGATACAGGGGCAAGTTTTAGTTTAACAAATTCAAAAATGTAAATTTAAAAAAAAAAAAAAAAAAGTAAAAAAAAAAAAAAATTTAAAATAAAATTCCACTTAGCACCCACCACCCAATGAATTTCAGTACTCTAAATGGAAAAGATACAATAAAATATGAAATATGTGCAAAAGCTCCATCTGAGTTTAATTTACGAAACGAAGCAAGGATCAAATGGAAATTAACCCCATTGAAAGATAGAAAAAAGAAAAACTAAAAAATAAAATATACTATCCAAAATGGTTGACACTAATCCACAACTGGTAATTAATCAATGCGAAGTTTGTAAGGAAATTAAATAAGATAGGAATCCAATCAGGTCAATTCCCAAGATTACCACCACCACAGGTATACAAAAAACCTAGGCCAAAGTCTGAACAAAATCGTCAGAACCAACCCAGGCGAGACCAGGTAGTACCAATGGAAATTGGACAATATACAGACAGAAAGCAAATGCACAAGTGAATTATTCAACAAATAATAATCAAGCACATCATGCCATCAGAGAAATAAATACTTTAGCAAATAAAAAAAATTAAAAAGGGAAATCCAATACAATTGAAGGTCAAGAATATTGTGCATTAATAGATACAGGGGCAAGTTTTAGTTTAACAAATTCAAAAATGTAAATTTAAAAAAAAAAAAAAAAAAGTAAAAAAAAAAAAAAATTTAAAATAAAATTCCACTTAGCACCCACCACCCAATGAATTTCAGTACTCTAAATGGAAAAGATACAATAAAATATGAAATATGTGCAAAAGCTCCATCTGAGTTTAATTTACGAAACGAAGCAAGGATCAAATGGAAATTAACCCCATTGAAAGATAGAAAAAAGAAAAACTAAAAAATAAAATATACTATCCAAAATGGTTGACACTAATCCACAACTGGTAATTAATCAATGCGAAGTTTGTAAGGAAATTAAATAAGATAGGAATCCAATCAGGTCAATTCCCAAGATTACCACCACCACAGGTATACAAAAAACCTAGGCCAAAGTCTGAACAAAATCGTCAGAACCAACCCAGGCGAGACCAGGTAGTACCAATGGAAATTGGACAATATACAGACAGAAAGCAAATGCACAAGTGAATTATTCAACAAATAATAATCAAGCACATCATGCCATCAGAGAAATAAATACTTTAGCAAATAAAAAAAATTAAAAAGGGAAATCCAATACAATTGAAGGTCAAGAATATTGTGCATTAATAGACACAGGGGCAAGTTTTAGTTTAACAAATTCAAAAATGTAAATTTAAAAAAAAAAAAAAATTTAAAATAAAATTCCACTTAGCACCCACCACCCAATGAATTTCAGTACTCTAAATGGAAAAGATACAATAAAATATGAAATATGTGCAAAAGCTCCATCTGAGTTTAATTTACGAAACGAAGCAAGGATCAAATGGAAATTAACCCCATTGAAAGATAGAAAAAAGAAAAACTAAAAAATAAAATATACTATCCAAAATGGTTGACACTAATCCACAACTGGTAATTAATCAATGCGAAGTTTGTAAGGAAATTAAATAAGATAGGAATCCAATCAGGTCAATTCCCAAGATTACCACCACCACAGGTATACAAAAAACCTAGGCCAAAGTCTGAACAAAATCGTCAGAACCAACCCAGGCGAGACCAGGTAGTACCAATGGAAATTGGACAATATACAGACAGAAAGCAAATGCACAAGTGAATTATTCAACAAATAATAATCAAGCACATCATGCCATCAGAGAAATAAATACTTTAGCAAATAAAAAAAATTAAAAAGGGAAATCCAATACAATTGAAGGTCAAGAATATTGTGCATTAATAGATACAGGGGCAAGTTTTAGTTTAACAAATTCAAAAATGTAAATTTAAAAAAAAAAAAAAAAAAGTAAAAAAAAAAAAAAATTTAAAATAAAATTCCACTTAGCACCCACCACCCAATGAATTTCAGTACTCTAAATGGAAAAGATACAATAAAATATGAAATATGTGCAAAAGCTCCATCTGAGTTTAATTTACGAAACGAAGCAAGGATCAAATGGAAATTAACCCCATTGAAAGATAGAAAAAAGAAAAACTAAAAAATAAAATATACTATCCAAAATGGTTGACACTAATCCACAACTGGTAATTAATCAATGCGAAGTTTGTAAGGAAATTAAATAAGATAGGAATCCAATCAGGTCAATTCCCAAGATTACCACCACCACAGGTATACAAAAAACCTAGGCCAAAGTCTGAACAAAATCGTCAGAACCAACCCAGGCGAGACCAGGTAGTACCAATGGAAATTGGACAATATACAGACAGAAAGCAAATGCACAAGTGAATTATTCAACAAATAATAATCAAGCACATCATGCCATCAGAGAAATAAATACTTTAGCAAATAAAAAAAATTAAAAAGGGAAATCCAATACAATTGAAGGTCAAGAATATTGTGCATTAATAGACACAGGGGCAAGTTTTAGTTTAACAAATTCAAAAATGTAAATTTAAAAAAAAAAAAAAAAAAGTAAAAAAAAAAAAAAATTTAAAATAAAATTCCACTTAGCACCCACCACCCAATGAATTTCAGTACTCTAAATGGAAAAGATACAATAAAATATGAAATATGTGCAAAAGCTCCATCTGAGTTTAATTTACGAAACGAAGCAAGGATCAAATGGAAATTAACCCCATTGAAAGATAGAAAAAAGAAAAACTAAAAAATAAAATATACTATCCAAAATGGTTGACACTAATCCACAACTGGTAATTAATCAATGCGAAGTTTGTAAGGAAATTAAATAAGATAGGAATCCAATCAGGTCAATTCCCAAGATTACCACCACCACAGGTATACAAAAAACCTAGGCCAAAGTCTGAACAAAATCGTCAGAACCAACCCAGGCGAGACCAGGTAGTACCAATGGAAATTGGACAATATACAGACAGAAAGCAAATGCACAAGTGAATTATTCAACAAATAATAATCAAGCACATCATGCCATCAGAGAAATAAATACTTTAGCAAATAAAAAAAATTAAAAAGGGAAATCCAATACAATTGAAGGTCAAGAATATTGTGCATTAATAGATACAGGGGCAAGTTTTAGTTTAACAAATTCAAAAATGTAAATTTAAAAAAAAAAAAAAAAAAGTAAAAAAAAAAAAAAATTTAAAATAAAATTCCACTTAGCACCCACCACCCAATGAATTTCAGTACTCTAAATGGAAAAGATACAATAAAATATGAAATATGTGCAAAAGCTCCATCTGAGTTTAATTTACGAAACGAAGCAAGGATCAAATGGAAATTAACCCCATTGAAAGATAGAAAAAAGAAAAACTAAAAAATAAAATATACTATCCAAAATGGTTGACACTAATCCACAACTGGTAATTAATCAATGCGAAGTTTGTAAGGAAATTAAATAAGATAGGAATCCAATCAGGTCAATTCCCAAGATTACCACCACCACAGGTATACAAAAAACCTAGGCCAAAGTCTGAACAAAATCGTCAGAACCAACCCAGGCGAGACCAGGTAGTACCAATGGAAATTGGACAATATACAGACAGAAAGCAAATGCACAAGTGAATTATTCAACAAATAATAATCAAGCACATCATGCCATCAGAGAAATAAATACTTTAGCAAATAAAAAAAATTAAAAAGGGAAATCCAATACAATTGAAGGTCAAGAATATTGTGCATTAATAGATACAGGGGCAAGTTTTAGTTTAACAAATTCAAAAATGTAAATTTAAAAAAAAAAAAAAAAAAGTAAAAAAAAAAAAAATTTAAAATAAAATTCCACTTAGCACCCACCACCCAATGAATTTCAGTACTCTAAATGGAAAAGATACAATAAAATATGAAATATGTGCAAAAGCTCCATCTGAGTTTAATTTACGAAACGAAGCAAGGATCAAATGGAAATTAACCCCATTGAAAGATAGAAAAAAGAAAAACTAAAAAATAAAATATACTATCCAAAATGGTTGACACTAATCCACAACTGGTAATTAATCAATGCGAAGTTTGTAAGGAAATTAAATAAGATAGGAATCCAATCAGGTCAATTCCCAAGATTACCACCACCACAGGTATACAAAAAACCTAGGCCAAAGTCTGAACAAAATCGTCAGAACCAACCCAGGCGAGACCAGGTAGTACCAATGGAAATTGGACAATATACAGACAGAAAGCAAATGCACAAGTGAATTATTCAACAAATAATAATCAAGCACATCATGCCATCAGAGAAATAAATACTTTAGCAAATAAAAAAAATTAAAAAGGGAAATCCAATACAATTGAAGGTCAAGAATATTGTGCATTAATAGATACAGGGGCAAGTTTTAGTTTAACAAATTCAAAAATGTAAATTTAAAAAAAAAAAAAAAAAAGTAAAAAAAAAAAAAAATTTAAAATAAAATTCCACTTAGCACCCACCACCCAATGAATTTCAGTACTCTAAATGGAAAAGATACAATAAAATATGAAATATGTGCAAAAGCTCCATCTGAGTTTAATTTACGAAACGAAGCAAGGATCAAATGGAAATTAACCCCATTGAAAGATAGAAAAAAGAAAAACTAAAAAATAAAATATACTATCCAAAATGGTTGACACTAATCCACAACTGGTAATTAATCAATGCGAAGTTTGTAAGGAAATTAAATAAGATAGGAATCCAATCAGGTCAATTCCCAAGATTACCACCACCACAGGTATACAAAAAACCTAGGCCAAAGTCTGAACAAAATCGTCAGAACCAACCCAGGCGAGACCAGGTAGTACCAATGGAAATTGGACAATATACAGACAGAAAGCAAATGCACAAGTGAATTATTCAACAAATAATAATCAAGCACATCATGCCATCAGAGAAATAAATACTTTAGCAAATAAAAAAAATTAAAAAGGGAAATCCAATACAATTGAAGGTCAAGAATATTGTGCATTAATAGATACAGGGGCAAGTTTTAGTTTAACAAATTCAAAAATGTAAATTTAAAAAAAAAAAAAAAAAAGTAAAAAAAAAAAAAAATTTAAAATAAAATTCCACTTAGCACCCACCACCCAATGAATTTCAGTACTCTAAATGGAAAAGATACAATAAAATATGAAATATGTGCAAAAGCTCCATCTGAGTTTAATTTACGAAACGAAGCAAGGATCAAATGGAAATTAACCCCATTGAAAGATAGAAAAAAGAAAAACTAAAAAATAAAATATACTATCCAAAATGGTTGACACTAATCCACAACTGGTAATTAATCAATGCGAAGTTTGTAAGGAAATTAAATAAGATAGGAATCCAATCAGGTCAATTCCCAAGATTACCACCACCACAGGTATACAAAAAACCTAGGCCAAAGTCTGAACAAAATCGTCAGAACCAACCCAGGCGAGACCAGGTAGTACCAATGGAAATTGGACAATATACAGACAGAAAGCAAATGCACAAGTGAATTATTCAACAAATAATAATCAAGCACATCATGCCATCAGAGAAATAAATACTTTAGCAAATAAAAAAAATTAAAAAGGGAAATCCAATACAATTGAAGGTCAAGAATATTGTGCATTAATAGATACAGGGGCAAGTTTTAGTTTAACAAATTCAAAAATGTAAATTTAAAAAAAAAAAAAAAAAAGTAAAAAAAAAAAAAAATTTAAAATAAAATTCCACTTAGCACCCACCACCCAATGAATTTCAGTACTCTAAATGGAAAAGATACAATAAAATATGAAATATGTGCAAAAGCTCCATCTGAGTTTAATTTACGAAACGAAGCAAGGATCAAATGGAAATTAACCCCATTGAAAGATAGAAAAAAGAAAAACTAAAAAATAAAATATACTATCCAAAATGGTTGACACTAATCCACAACTGGTAATTAATCAATGCGAAGTTTGTAAGGAAATTAAATAAGATAGGAATCCAATCAGGTCAATTCCCAAGATTACCACCACCACAGGTATACAAAAAACCTAGGCCAAAGTCTGAACAAAATCGTCAGAACCAACCCAGGCGAGACCAGGTAGTACCAATGGAAATTGGACAATATACAGACAGAAAGCAAATGCACAAGTGAATTATTCAACAAATAATAATCAAGCACATCATGCCATCAGAGAAATAAATACTTTAGCAAATAAAAAAAATTAAAAAGGGAAATCCAATACAATTGAAGGTCAAGAATATTGTGCATTAATAGATACAGGGGCAAGTTTTAGTTTAACAAATTCAAAAATGTAAATTTAAAAAAAAAAAAAAAAAAGTAAAAAAAAAAAAAAATTTAAAATAAAATTCCACTTAGCACCCACCACCCAATGAATTTCAGTACTCTAAATGGAAAAGATACAATAAAATATGAAATATGTGCAAAAGCTCCATCTGAGTTTAATTTACGAAACGAAGCAAGGATCAAATGGAAATTAACCCCATTGAAAGATAGAAAAAAGAAAAACTAAAAAATAAAATATACTATCCAAAATGGTTGACACTAATCCACAACTGGTAATTAATCAATGCGAAGTTTGTAAGGAAATTAAATAAGATAGGAATCCAATCAGGTCAATTCCCAAGATTACCACCACCACAGGTATACAAAAAACCTAGGCCAAAGTCTGAACAAAATCGTCAGAACCAACCCAGGCGAGACCAGGTAGTACCAATGGAAATTGGACAATATACAGACAGAAAGCAAATGCACAAGTGAATTATTCAACAAATAATAATCAAGCACATCATGCCATCAGAGAAATAAATACTTTAGCAAATAAAAAAAATTAAAAAGGGAAATCCAATACAATTGAAGGTCAAGAATATTGTGCATTAATAGACACAGGGGCAAGTTTTAGTTTAACAAATTCAAAAATGTAAATTTAAAAAAAAAAAAAAAAAAGTAAAAAAAAAAAAAAATTTAAAATAAAATTCCACTTAGCACCCACCACCCAATGAATTTCAGTACTCTAAATGGAAAAGATACAATAAAATATGAAATATGTGCAAAAGCTCCATCTGAGTTTAATTTACGAAACGAAGCAAGGATCAAATGGAAATTAACCCCATTGAAAGATAGAAAAAAGAAAAACTAAAAAATAAAATATACTATCCAAAATGGTTGACACTAATCCACAACTGGTAATTAATCAATGCGAAGTTTGTAAGGAAATTAAATAAGATAGGAATCCAATCAGGTCAATTCCCAAGATTACCACCACCACAGGTATACAAAAAACCTAGGCCAAAGTCTGAACAAAATCGTCAGAACCAACCCAGGCGAGACCAGGTAGTACCAATGGAAATTGGACAATATACAGACAGAAAGCAAATGCACAAGTGAATTATTCAACAAATAATAATCAAGCACATCATGCCATCAGAGAAATAAATACTTTAGCAAATAAAAAAAATTAAAAAGGGAAATCCAATACAATTGAAGGTCAAGAATATTGTGCATTAATAGATACAGGGGCAAGTTTTAGTTTAACAAATTCAAAAATGTAAATTTAAAAAAAAAAAAAAAAAAGTAAAAAAAAAAAAAAATTTAAAATAAAATTCCACTTAGCACCCACCACCCAATGAATTTCAGTACTCTAAATGGAAAAGATACAATAAAATATGAAATATGTGCAAAAGCTCCATCTGAGTTTAATTTACGAAACGAAGCAAGGATCAAATGGAAATTAACCCCATTGAAAGATAGAAAAAAGAAAAACTAAAAAATAAAATATACTATCCAAAATGGTTGACACTAATCCACAACTGGTAATTAATCAATGCGAAGTTTGTAAGGAAATTAAATAAGATAGGAATCCAATCAGGTCAATTCCCAAGATTACCACCACCACAGGTATACAAAAAACCTAGGCCAAAGTCTGAACAAAATCGTCAGAACCAACCCAGGCGAGACCAGGTAGTACCAATGGAAATTGGACAATATACAGACAGAAAGCAAATGCACAAGTGAATTATTCAACAAATAATAATCAAGCACATCATGCCATCAGAGAAATAAATACTTTAGCAAATAAAAAAAATTAAAAAGGGAAATCCAATACAATTGAAGGTCAAGAATATTGTGCATTAATAGACACAGGGGCAAGTTTTAGTTTAACAAATTCAAAAATGTAAATTTAAAAAAAAAAAAAAAAAAGTAAAAAAAAAAAAAAATTTAAAATAAAATTCCACTTAGCACCCACCACCCAATGAATTTCAGTACTCTAAATGGAAAAGATACAATAAAATATGAAATATGTGCAAAAGCTCCATCTGAGTTTAATTTACGAAACGAAGCAAGGATCAAATGGAAATTAACCCCATTGAAAGATAGAAAAAAGAAAAACTAAAAAATAAAATATACTATCCAAAATGGTTGACACTAATCCACAACTGGTAATTAATCAATGCGAAGTTTGTAAGGAAATTAAATAAGATAGGAATCCAATCAGGTCAATTCCCAAGATTACCACCACCACAGGTATACAAAAAACCTAGGCCAAAGTCTGAACAAAATCGTCAGAACCAACCCAGGCGAGACCAGGTAGTACCAATGGAAATTGGACAATATACAGACAGAAAGCAAATGCACAAGTGAATTATTCAACAAATAATAATCAAGCACATCATGCCATCAGAGAAATAAATACTTTAGCAAATAAAAAAAATTAAAAAGGGAAATCCAATACAATTGAAGGTCAAGAATATTGTGCATTAATAGATACAGGGGCAAGTTTTAGTTTAACAAATTCAAAAATGTAAATTTAAAAAAAAAAAAAAAAAAGTAAAAAAAAAAAAAAATTTAAAATAAAATTCCACTTAGCACCCACCACCCAATGAATTTCAGTACTCTAAATGGAAAAGATACAATAAAATATGAAATATGTGCAAAAGCTCCATCTGAGTTTAATTTACGAAACGAAGCAAGGATCAAATGGAAATTAACCCCATTGAAAGATAGAAAAAAGAAAAACTAAAAAATAAAATATACTATCCAAAATGGTTGACACTAATCCACAACTGGTAATTAATCAATGCGAAGTTTGTAAGGAAATTAAATAAGATAGGAATCCAATCAGGTCAATTCCCAAGATTACCACCACCACAGGTATACAAAAAACCTAGGCCAAAGTCTGAACAAAATCGTCAGAACCAACCCAGGCGAGACCAGGTAGTACCAATGGAAATTGGACAATATACAGACAGAAAGCAAATGCACAAGTGAATTATTCAACAAATAATAATCAAGCACATCATGCCATCAGAGAAATAAATACTTTAGCAAATAAAAAAAATTAAAAAGGGAAATCCAATACAATTGAAGGTCAAGAATATTGTGCATTAATAGATACAGGGGCAAGTTTTAGTTTAACAAATTCAAAAATGTAAATTTAAAAAAAAAAAAAAAAAAGTAAAAAAAAAAAAAAATTTAAAATAAAATTCCACTTAGCACCCACCACCCAATGAATTTCAGTACTCTAAATGGAAAAGATACAATAAAATATGAAATATGTGCAAAAGCTCCATCTGAGTTTAATTTACGAAACGAAGAAAGGATCAAATGGAAATTAACCCCATTGAAAGATAGAAAAAAGAAAAACTAAAAAATAAAATATACTATCCAAAATGGTTGACACTAATCCACAACTGGTAATTAATCAATGCGAAGTTTGTAAGGAAATTAAATAAGATAGGAATCCAATCAGGTCAATTCCCAAGATTACCACCACCACAGGTATACAAAAAACCTAGGCCAAAGTCTGAACAAAATCGTCAGAACCAACCCAGGCGAGACCAGGTAGTACCAATGGAAATTGGACAATATACAGACAGAAAGCAAATGCACAAGTGAATTATTCAACAAATAATAATCAAGCACATCATGCCATCAGAGAAATAAATACTTTAGCAAATAAAAAAAATTAAAAAGGGAAATCCAATACAATTGAAGGTCAAGAATATTGTGCATTAATAGATACAGGGGCAAGTTTTAGTTTAACAAATTCAAAAATGTAAATTTAAAAAAAAAAAAAAAAAAGTAAAAAAAAAAAAAAATTTAAAATAAAATTCCACTTAGCACCCACCACCCAATGAATTTCAGTACTCTAAATGGAAAAGATACAATAAAATATGAAATATGTGCAAAAGCTCCATCTGAGTTTAATTTACGAAACGAAGCAAGGATCAAATGGAAATTAACCCCATTGAAAGATAGAAAAAAGAAAAACTAAAAAATAAAATATACTATCCAAAATGGTTGACACTAATCCACAACTGGTAATTAATCAATGCGAAGTTTGTAAGGAAATTAAATAAGATAGGAATCCAATCAGGTCAATTCCCAAGATTACCACCACCACAGGTATACAAAAAACCTAGGCCAAAGTCTGAACAAAATCGTCAGAACCAACCCAGGCGAGACCAGGTAGTACCAATGGAAATTGGACAATATACAGACAGAAAGCAAATGCACAAGTGAATTATTCAACAAATAATAATCAAGCACATCATGCCATCAGAGAAATAAATACTTTAGCAAATAAAAAAAATTAAAAAGGGAAATCCAATACAATTGAAGGTCAAGAATATTGTGCATTAATAGATACAGGGGCAAGTTTTAGTTTAACAAATTCAAAAATGTAAATTTAAAAAAAAAAAAAAAAAGTAAAAAAAAAAAAAAATTTAAAATAAAATTCCACTTAGCACCCACCACCCAATGAATTTCAGTACTCTAAATGGAAAAGATACAATAAAATATGAAATATGTGCAAAAGCTCCATCTGAGTTTAATTTACGAAACGAAGCAAGGATCAAATGGAAATTAACCCCATTGAAAGATAGAAAAAAGAAAAACTAAAAAATAAAATATACTATCCAAAATGGTTGACACTAATCCACAACTGGTAATTAATCAATGCGAAGTTTGTAAGGAAATTAAATAAGATAGGAATCCAATCAGGTCAATTCCCAAGATTACCACCACCACAGGTATACAAAAAACCTAGGCCAAAGTCTGAACAAAATCGTCAGAACCAACCCAGGCGAGACCAGGTAGTACCAATGGAAATTGGACAATATACAGACAGAAAGCAAATGCACAAGTGAATTATTCAACAAATAATAATCAAGCACATCATGCCATCAGAGAAATAAATACTTTAGCAAATAAAAAAAATTAAAAAGGGAAATCCAATACAATTGAAGGTCAAGAATATTGTGCATTAATAGATACAGGGGCAAGTTTTAGTTTAACAAATTCAAAAATGTAAATTTAAAAAAAAAAAAAAAAAAGTAAAAAAAAAAAAAAATTTAAAATAAAATTCCACTTAGCACCCACCACCCAATGAATTTCAGTACTCTAAATGGAAAAGATACAATAAAATATGAAATATGTGCAAAAGCTCCATCTGAGTTTAATTTACGAAACGAAGCAAGGATCAAATGGAAATTAACCCCATTGAAAGATAGAAAAAAGAAAAACTAAAAAATAAAATATACTATCCAAAATGGTTGACACTAATCCACAACTGGTAATTAATCAATGCGAAGTTTGTAAGGAAATTAAATAAGATAGGAATCCAATCAGGTCAATTCCCAAGATTACCACCACCACAGGTATACAAAAAACCTAGGCCAAAGTCTGAACAAAATCGTCAGAACCAACCCAGGCGAGACCAGGTAGTACCAATGGAAATTGGACAATATACAGACAGAAAGCAAATGCACAAGTGAATTATTCAACAAATAATAATCAAGCACATCATGCCATCAGAGAAATAAATACTTTAGCAAATAAAAAAAATTAAAAAGGGAAATCCAATACAATTGAAGGTCAAGAATATTGTGCATTAATAGACACAGGGGCAAGTTTTAGTTTAACAAATTCAAAAATGTAAATTTAAAAAAAAAAAAAAAAAAGTAAAAAAAAAAAAAAATTTAAAATAAAATTCCACTTAGCACCCACCACCCAATGAATTTCAGTACTCTAAATGGAAAAGATACAATAAAATATGAAATATGTGCAAAAGCTCCATCTGAGTTTAATTTACGAAACGAAGCAAGGATCAAATGGAAATTAACCCCATTGAAAGATAGAAAAAAGAAAAACTAAAAAATAAAATATACTATCCAAAATGGTTGACACTAATCCACAACTGGTAATTAATCAATGCGAAGTTTGTAAGGAAATTAAATAAGATAGGAATCCAATCAGGTCAATTCCCAAGATTACCACCACCACAGGTATACAAAAAACCTAGGCCAAAGTCTGAACAAAATCGTCAGAACCAACCCAGGCGAGACCAGGTAGTACCAATGGAAATTGGACAATATACAGACAGAAAGCAAATGCACAAGTGAATTATTCAACAAATAATAATCAAGCACATCATGCCATCAGAGAAATAAATACTTTAGCAAATAAAAAAAATTAAAAAGGGAAATCCAATACAATTGAAGGTCAAGAATATTGTGCATTAATAGACACAGGGGCAAGTTTTAGTTTAACAAATTCAAAAATGTAAATTTAAAAAAAAAAAAAAAAAAGTAAAAAAAAAAAAAAATTTAAAATAAAATTCCACTTAGCACCCACCACCCAATGAATTTCAGTACTCTAAATGGAAAAGATACAATAAAATATGAAATATGTGCAAAAGCTCCATCTGAGTTTAATTTACGAAACGAAGCAAGGATCAAATGGAAATTAACCCCATTGAAAGATAGAAAAAAGAAAAACTAAAAAATAAAATATACTATCCAAAATGGTTGACACTAATCCACAACTGGTAATTAATCAATGCGAAGTTTGTAAGGAAATTAAATAAGATAGGAATCCAATCAGGTCAATTCCCAAGATTACCACCACCACAGGTATACAAAAAACCTAGGCCAAAGTCTGAACAAAATCGTCAGAACCAACCCAGGCGAGACCAGGTAGTACCAATGGAAATTGGACAATATACAGACAGAAAGCAAATGCACAAGTGAATTATTCAACAAATAATAATCAAGCACATCATGCCATCAGAGAAATAAATACTTTAGCAAATAAAAAAAATTAAAAAGGGAAATCCAATACAATTGAAGGTCAAGAATATTGTGCATTAATAGATACAGGGGCAAGTTTTAGTTTAACAAATTCAAAAATGTAAATTTAAAAAAAAAAAAAAAAAAGTAAAAAAAAAAAAAAATTTAAAATAAAATTCCACTTAGCACCCACCACCCAATGAATTTCAGTACTCTAAATGGAAAAGATACAATAAAATATGAAATATGTGCAAAAGCTCCATCTGAGTTTAATTTACGAAACGAAGCAAGGATCAAATGGAAATTAACCCCATTGAAAGATAGAAAAAAGAAAAACTAAAAAATAAAATATACTATCCAAAATGGTTGACACTAATCCACAACTGGTAATTAATCAATGCGAAGTTTGTAAGGAAATTAAATAAGATAGGAATCCAATCAGGTCAATTCCCAAGATTACCACCACCACAGGTATACAAAAAACCTAGGCCAAAGTCTGAACAAAATCGTCAGAACCAACCCAGGCGAGACCAGGTAGTACCAATGGAAATTGGACAATATACAGACAGAAAGCAAATGCACAAGTGAATTATTCAACAAATAATAATCAAGCACATCATGCCATCAGAGAAATAAATACTTTAGCAAATAAAAAAAATTAAAAAGGGAAATCCAATACAATTGAAGGTCAAGAATATTGTGCATTAATAGACACAGGGGCAAGTTTTAGTTTAACAAATTCAAAAATGTAAATTTAAAAAAAAAAAAAAATTTAAAATAAAATTCCACTTAGCACCCACCACCCAATGAATTTCAGTACTCTAAATGGAAAAGATACAATAAAATATGAAATATGTGCAAAAGCTCCATCTGAGTTTAATTTACGAAACGAAGCAAGGATCAAATGGAAATTAACCCCATTGAAAGATAGAAAAAAGAAAAACTAAAAAATAAAATATACTATCCAAAATGGTTGACACTAATCCACAACTGGTAATTAATCAATGCGAAGTTTGTAAGGAAATTAAATAAGATAGGAATCCAATCAGGTCAATTCCCAAGATTACCACCACCACAGGTATACAAAAAACCTAGGCCAAAGTCTGAACAAAATCGTCAGAACCAACCCAGGCGAGACCAGGTAGTACCAATGGAAATTGGACAATATACAGACAGAAAGCAAATGCACAAGTGAATTATTCAACAAATAATAATCAAGCACATCATGCCATCAGAGAAATAAATACTTTAGCAAATAAAAAAAATTAAAAAGGGAAATCCAATACAATTGAAGGTCAAGAATATTGTGCATTAATAGATACAGGGGCAAGTTTTAGTTTAACAAATTCAAAAATGTAAATTTAAAAAAAAAAAAAAAAAAGTAAAAAAAAAAAAAAATTTAAAATAAAATTCCACTTAGCACCCACCACCCAATGAATTTCAGTACTCTAAATGGAAAAGATACAATAAAATATGAAATATGTGCAAAAGCTCCATCTGAGTTTAATTTACGAAACGAAGCAAGGATCAAATGGAAATTAACCCCATTGAAAGATAGAAAAAAGAAAAACTAAAAAATAAAATATACTATCCAAAATGGTTGACACTAATCCACAACTGGTAATTAATCAATGCGAAGTTTGTAAGGAAATTAAATAAGATAGGAATCCAATCAGGTCAATTCCCAAGATTACCACCACCACAGGTATACAAAAAACCTAGGCCAAAGTCTGAACAAAATCGTCAGAACCAACCCAGGCGAGACCAGGTAGTACCAATGGAAATTGGACAATATACAGACAGAAAGCAAATGCACAAGTGAATTATTCAACAAATAATAATCAAGCACATCATGCCATCAGAGAAATAAATACTTTAGCAAATAAAAAAAATTAAAAAGGGAAATCCAATACAATTGAAGGTCAAGAATATTGTGCATTAATAGATACAGGGGCAAGTTTTAGTTTAACAAATTCAAAAATGTAAATTTAAAAAAAAAAAAAAAAAAGTAAAAAAAAAAAAAAATTTAAAATAAAATTCCACTTAGCACCCACCACCCAATGAATTTCAGTACTCTAAATGGAAAAGATACAATAAAATATGAAATATGTGCAAAAGCTCCATCTGAGTTTAATTTACGAAACGAAGCAAGGATCAAATGGAAATTAACCCCATTGAAAGATAGAAAAAAGAAAAACTAAAAAATAAAATATACTATCCAAAATGGTTGACACTAATCCACAACTGGTAATTAATCAATGCGAAGTTTGTAAGGAAATTAAATAAGATAGGAATCCAATCAGGTCAATTCCCAAGATTACCACCACCACAGGTATACAAAAAACCTAGGCCAAAGTCTGAACAAAATCGTCAGAACCAACCCAGGCGAGACCAGGTAGTACCAATGGAAATTGGACAATATACAGACAGAAAGCAAATGCACAAGTGAATTATTCAACAAATAATAATCAAGCACATCATGCCATCAGAGAAATAAATACTTTAGCAAATAAAAAAAATTAAAAAGGGAAATCCAATACAATTGAAGGTCAAGAATATTGTGCATTAATAGATACAGGGGCAAGTTTTAGTTTAACAAATTCAAAAATGTAAATTTAAAAAAAAAAAAAAAAAAGTAAAAAAAAAAAAAAATTTAAAATAAAATTCCACTTAGCACCCACCACCCAATGAATTTCAGTACTCTAAATGGAAAAGATACAATAAAATATGAAATATGTGCAAAAGCTCCATCTGAGTTTAATTTACGAAACGAAGCAAGGATCAAATGGAAATTAACCCCATTGAAAGATAGAAAAAAGAAAAACTAAAAAATAAAATATACTATCCAAAATGGTTGACACTAATCCACAACTGGTAATTAATCAATGCGAAGTTTGTAAGGAAATTAAATAAGATAGGAATCCAATCAGGTCAATTCCCAAGATTACCACCACCACAGGTATACAAAAAACCTAGGCCAAAGTCTGAACAAAATCGTCAGAACCAACCCAGGCGAGACCAGGTAGTACCAATGGAAATTGGACAATATACAGACAGAAAGCAAATGCACAAGTGAATTATTCAACAAATAATAATCAAGCACATCATGCCATCAGAGAAATAAATACTTTAGCAAATAAAAAAAATTAAAAAGGGAAATCCAATACAATTGAAGGTCAAGAATATTGTGCATTAATAGATACAGGGGCAAGTTTTAGTTTAACAAATTCAAAAATGTAAATTTAAAAAAAAAAAAAAAAAAGTAAAAAAAAAAAAAAATTTAAAATAAAATTCCACTTAGCACCCACCACCCAATGAATTTCAGTACTCTAAATGGAAAAGATACAATAAAATATGAAATATGTGCAAAAGCTCCATCTGAGTTTAATTTACGAAACGAAGCAAGGATCAAATGGAAATTAACCCCATTGAAAGATAGAAAAAAGAAAAACTAAAAAATAAAATATACTATCCAAAATGGTTGACACTAATCCACAACTGGTAATTAATCAATGCGAAGTTTGTAAGGAAATTAAATAAGATAGGAATCCAATCAGGTCAATTCCCAAGATTACCACCACCACAGGTATACAAAAAACCTAGGCCAAAGTCTGAACAAAATCGTCAGAACCAACCCAGGCGAGACCAGGTAGTACCAATGGAAATTGGACAATATACAGACAGAAAGCAAATGCACAAGTGAATTATTCAACAAATAATAATCAAGCACATCATGCCATCAGAGAAATAAATACTTTAGCAAATAAAAAAAATTAAAAAGGGAAATCCAATACAATTGAAGGTCAAGAATATTGTGCATTAATAGACACAGGGGCAAGTTTTAGTTTAACAAATTCAAAAATGTAAATTTAAAAAAAAAAAAAAAAAAGTAAAAAAAAAAAAAAATTTAAAATAAAATTCCACTTAGCACCCACCACCCAATGAATTTCAGTACTCTAAATGGAAAAGATACAATAAAATATGAAATATGTGCAAAAGCTCCATCTGAGTTTAATTTACGAAACGAAGCAAGGATCAAATGGAAATTAACCCCATTGAAAGATAGAAAAAAGAAAAACTAAAAAATAAAATATACTATCCAAAATGGTTGACACTAATCCACAACTGGTAATTAATCAATGCGAAGTTTGTAAGGAAATTAAATAAGATAGGAATCCAATCAGGTCAATTCCCAAGATTACCACCACCACAGGTATACAAAAAACCTAGGCCAAAGTCTGAACAAAATCGTCAGAACCAACCCAGGCGAGACCAGGTAGTACCAATGGAAATTGGACAATATACAGACAGAAAGCAAATGCACAAGTGAATTATTCAACAAATAATAATCAAGCACATCATGCCATCAGAGAAATAAATACTTTAGCAAATAAAAAAAATTAAAAAGGGAAATCCAATACAATTGAAGGTCAAGAATATTGTGCATTAATAGATACAGGGGCAAGTTTTAGTTTAACAAATTCAAAAATGTAAATTTAAAAAAAAAAAAAAAAAAGTAAAAAAAAAAAAAAATTTAAAATAAAATTCCACTTAGCACCCACCACCCAATGAATTTCAGTACTCTAAATGGAAAAGATACAATAAAATATGAAATATGTGCAAAAGCTCCATCTGAGTTTAATTTACGAAACGAAGCAAGGATCAAATGGAAATTAACCCCATTGAAAGATAGAAAAAAGAAAAACTAAAAAATAAAATATACTATCCAAAATGGTTGACACTAATCCACAACTGGTAATTAATCAATGCGAAGTTTGTAAGGAAATTAAATAAGATAGGAATCCAATCAGGTCAATTCCCAAGATTACCACCACCACAGGTATACAAAAAACCTAGGCCAAAGTCTGAACAAAATCGTCAGAACCAACCCAGGCGAGACCAGGTAGTACCAATGGAAATTGGACAATATACAGACAGAAAGCAAATGCACAAGTGAATTATTCAACAAATAATAATCAAGCACATCATGCCATCAGAGAAATAAATACTTTAGCAAATAAAAAAAATTAAAAAGGGAAATCCAATACAATTGAAGGTCAAGAATATTGTGCATTAATAGATACAGGGGCAAGTTTTAGTTTAACAAATTCAAAAATGTAAATTTAAAAAAAAAAAAAAAAAAGTAAAAAAAAAAAAAAATTTAAAATAAAATTCCACTTAGCACCCACCACCCAATGAATTTCAGTACTCTAAATGGAAAAGATACAATAAAATATGAAATATGTGCAAAAGCTCCATCTGAGTTTAATTTACGAAACGAAGCAAGGATCAAATGGAAATTAACCCCATTGAAAGATAGAAAAAAGAAAAACTAAAAAATAAAATATACTATCCAAAATGGTTGACACTAATCCACAACTGGTAATTAATCAATGCGAAGTTTGTAAGGAAATTAAATAAGATAGGAATCCAATCAGGTCAATTCCCAAGATTACCACCACCACAGGTATACAAAAAACCTAGGCCAAAGTCTGAACAAAATCGTCAGAACCAACCCAGGCGAGACCAGGTAGTACCAATGGAAATTGGACAATATACAGACAGAAAGCAAATGCACAAGTGAATTATTCAACAAATAATAATCAAGCACATCATGCCATCAGAGAAATAAATACTTTAGCAAATAAAAAAAATTAAAAAGGGAAATCCAATACAATTGAAGGTCAAGAATATTGTGCATTAATAGATACAGGGGCAAGTTTTAGTTTAACAAATTCAAAAATGTAAATTTAAAAAAAAAAAAAAAAAAGTAAAAAAAAAAAAAAATTTAAAATAAAATTCCACTTAGCACCCACCACCCAATGAATTTCAGTACTCTAAATGGAAAAGATACAATAAAATATGAAATATGTGCAAAAGCTCCATCTGAGTTTAATTTACGAAACGAAGCAAGGATCAAATGGAAATTAACCCCATTGAAAGATAGAAAAAAGAAAAACTAAAAAATAAAATATACTATCCAAAATGGTTGACACTAATCCACAACTGGTAATTAATCAATGCGAAGTTTGTAAGGAAATTAAATAAGATAGGAATCCAATCAGGTCAATTCCCAAGATTACCACCACCACAGGTATACAAAAAACCTAGGCCAAAGTCTGAACAAAATCGTCAGAACCAACCCAGGCGAGACCAGGTAGTACCAATGGAAATTGGACAATATACAGACAGAAAGCAAATGCACCAGTGAATTATTCAACAAATAATAATCAAGCACATCATGCCATCAGAGAAATAAATACTTTAGCAAATAAAAAAAATTAAAAAGGGAAATCCAATACAATTGAAGGTCAAGAATATTGTGCATTAATAGATACAGGGGCAAGTTTTAGTTTAACAAATTCAAAAATGTAAATTTAAAAAAAAAAAAAAAAAAGTAAAAAAAAAAAAAAATTTAAAATAAAATTCCACTTAGCACCCACCACCCAATGAATTTCAGTACTCTAAATGGAAAAGATACAATAAAATATGAAATATGTGCAAAAGCTCCATCTGAGTTTAATTTACGAAACGAAGCAAGGATCAAATGGAAATTAACCCCATTGAAAGATAGAAAAAAGAAAAACTAAAAAATAAAATATACTATCCAAAATGGTTGACACTAATCCACAACTGGTAATTAATCAATGCGAAGTTTGTAAGGAAATTAAATAAGATAGGAATCCAATCAGGTCAATTCCCAAGATTACCACCACCACAGGTATACAAAAAACCTAGGCCAAAGTCTGAACAAAATCGTCAGAACCAACCCAGGCGAGACCAGGTAGTACCAATGGAAATTGGACAATATACAGACAGAAAGCAAATGCACAAGTGAATTATTCAACAAATAATAATCAAGCACATCATGCCATCAGAGAAATAAATACTTTAGCAAATAAAAAAAATTAAAAAGGGAAATCCAATACAATTGAAGGTCAAGAATATTGTGCATTAATAGACACAGGGGCAAGTTTTAGTTTAACAAATTCAAAAATGTAAATTTAAAAAAAAAAAAAAAAAAAGTAAAAAAAAAAAAAAATTTAAAATAAAATTCCACTTAGCACCCACCACCCAATGAATTTCAGTACTCTAAATGGAAAAGATACAATAAAATATGAAATATGTGCAAAAGCTCCATCTGAGTTTAATTTACGAAACGAAGCAAGGATCAAATGGAAATTAACCCCATTGAAAGATAGAAAAAAGAAAAACTAAAAAATAAAATATACTATCCAAAATGGTTGACACTAATCCACAACTGGTAATTAATCAATGCGAAGTTTGTAAGGAAATTAAATAAGATAGGAATCCAATCAGGTCAATTCCCAAGATTACCACCACCACAGGTATACAAAAAACCTAGGCCAAAGTCTGAACAAAATCGTCAGAACCAACCCAGGCGAGACCAGGTAGTACCAATGGAAATTGGACAATATACAGACAGAAAGCAAATGCACAAGTGAATTATTCAACAAATAATAATCAAGCACATCATGCCATCAGAGAAATAAATACTTTAGCAAATAAAAAAAATTAAAAAGGGAAATCCAATACAATTGAAGGTCAAGAATATTGTGCATTAATAGATACAGGGGCAAGTTTTAGTTTAACAAATTCAAAAATGTAAATTTAAAAAAAAAAAAAAAAAAGTAAAAAAAAAAAAAAATTTAAAATAAAATTCCACTTAGCACCCACCACCCAATGAATTTCAGTACTCTAAATGGAAAAGATACAATAAAATATGAAATATGTGCAAAAGCTCCATCTGAGTTTAATTTACGAAACGAAGCAAGGATCAAATGGAAATTAACCCCATTGAAAGATAGAAAAAAGAAAAACTAAAAAATAAAATATACTATCCAAAATGGTTGACACTAATCCACAACTGGTAATTAATCAATGCGAAGTTTGTAAGGAAATTAAATAAGATAGGAATCCAATCAGGTCAATTCCCAAGATTACCACCACCACAGGTATACAAAAAACCTAGGCCAAAGTCTGAACAAAATCGTCAGAACCAACCCAGGCGAGACCAGGTAGTACCAATGGAAATTGGACAATATACAGACAGAAAGCAAATGCACAAGTGAATTATTCAACAAATAATAATCAAGCACATCATGCCATCAGAGAAATAAATACTTTAGCAAATAAAAAAAATTAAAAAGGGAAATCCAATACAATTGAAGGTCAAGAATATTGTGCATTAATAGATACAGGGGCAAGTTTTAGTTTAACAAATTCAAAAATGTAAATTTAAAAAAAAAAAAAAAAAAGTAAAAAAAAAAAAAAATTTAAAATAAAATTCCACTTAGCACCCACCACCCAATGAATTTCAGTACTCTAAATGGAAAAGATACAATAAAATATGAAATATGTGCAAAAGCTCCATCTGAGTTTAATTTACGAAACGAAGCAAGGATCAAATGGAAATTAACCCCATTGAAAGATAGAAAAAAGAAAAACTAAAAAATAAAATATACTATCCAAAATGGTTGACACTAATCCACAACTGGTAATTAATCAATGCGAAGTTTGTAAGGAAATTAAATAAGATAGGAATCCAATCAGGTCAATTCCCAAGATTACCACCACCACAGGTATACAAAAAACCTAGGCCAAAGTCTGAACAAAATCGTCAGAACCAACCCAGGCGAGACCAGGTAGTACCAATGGAAATTGGACAATATACAGACAGAAAGCAAATGCACAAGTGAATTATTCAACAAATAATAATCAAGCACATCATGCCATCAGAGAAATAAATACTTTAGCAAATAAAAAAAATTAAAAAGGGAAATCCAATACAATTGAAGGTCAAGAATATTGTGCATTAATAGATACAGGGGCAAGTTTTAGTTTAACAAATTCAAAAATGTAAATTTAAAAAAAAAAAAAAAAAAGTAAAAAAAAAAAAAAATTTAAAATAAAATTCCACTTAGCACCCACCACCCAATGAATTTCAGTACTCTAAATGGAAAAGATACAATAAAATATGAAATATGTGCAAAAGCTCCATCTGAGTTTAATTTACGAAACGAAGCAAGGATCAAATGGAAATTAACCCCATTGAAAGATAGAAAAAAGAAAAACTAAAAAATAAAATATACTATCCAAAATGGTTGACACTAATCCACAACTGGTAATTAATCAATGCGAAGTTTGTAAGGAAATTAAATAAGATAGGAATCCAATCAGGTCAATTCCCAAGATTACCACCACCACAGGTATACAAAAAACCTAGGCCAAAGTCTGAACAAAATCGTCAGAACCAACCCAGGCGAGACCAGGTAGTACCAATGGAAATTGGACAATATACAGACAGAAAGCAAATGCACAAGTGAATTATTCAACAAATAATAATCAAGCACATCATGCCATCAGAGAAATAAATACTTTAGCAAATAAAAAAAATTAAAAAGGGAAATCCAATACAATTGAAGGTCAAGAATATTGTGCATTAATAGATACAGGGGCAAGTTTTAGTTTAACAAATTCAAAAATGTAAATTTAAAAAAAAAAAAAAAAAAGTAAAAAAAAAAAAAAATTTAAAATAAAATTCCACTTAGCACCCACCACCCAATGAATTTCAGTACTCTAAATGGAAAAGATACAATAAAATATGAAATATGTGCAAAAGCTCCATCTGAGTTTAATTTACGAAACGAAGAAAGGATCAAATGGAAATTAACCCCATTGAAAGATAGAAAAAAGAAAAACTAAAAAATAAAATATACTATCCAAAATGGTTGACACTAATCCACAACTGGTAATTAATCAATGCGAAGTTTGTAAGGAAATTAAATAAGATAGGAATCCAATCAGGTCAATTCCCAAGATTACCACCACCACAGGTATACAAAAAACCTAGGCCAAAGTCTGAACAAAATCGTCAGAACCAACCCAGGCGAGACCAGGTAGTACCAATGGAAATTGGACAATATACAGACAGAAAGCAAATGCACAAGTGAATTATTCAACAAATAATAATCAAGCACATCATGCCATCAGAGAAATAAATACTTTAGCAAATAAAAAAAATTAAAAAGGGAAATCCAATACAATTGAAGGTCAAGAATATTGTGCATTAATAGATACAGGGGCAAGTTTTAGTTTAACAAATTCAAAAATGTAAATTTAAAAAAAAAAAAAAAAAAGTAAAAAAAAAAAAAAATTTAAAATAAAATTCCACTTAGCACCCACCACCCAATGAATTTCAGTACTCTAAATGGAAAAGATACAATAAAATATGAAATATGTGCAAAAGCTCCATCTGAGTTTAATTTACGAAACGAAGCAAGGATCAAATGGAAATTAACCCCATTGAAAGATAGAAAAAAGAAAAACTAAAAAATAAAATATACTATCCAAAATGGTTGACACTAATCCACAACTGGTAATTAATCAATGCGAAGTTTGTAAGGAAATTAAATAAGATAGGAATCCAATCAGGTCAATTCCCAAGATTACCACCACCACAGGTATACAAAAAACCTAGGCCAAAGTCTGAACAAAATCGTCAGAACCAACCCAGGCGAGACCAGGTAGTACCAATGGAAATTGGACAATATACAGACAGAAAGCAAATGCACAAGTGAATTATTCAACAAATAATAATCAAGCACATCATGCCATCAGAGAAATAAATACTTTAGCAAATAAAAAAAATTAAAAAGGGAAATCCAATACAATTGAAGGTCAAGAATATTGTGCATTAATAGATACAGGGGCAAGTTTTAGTTTAACAAATTCAAAAATGTAAATTTAAAAAAAAAAAAAAAAAGTAAAAAAAAAAAAAATTTAAAATAAAATTCCACTTAGCACCCACCACCCAATGAATTTCAGTACTCTAAATGGAAAAGATACAATAAAATATGAAATATGTGCAAAAGCTCCATCTGAGTTTAATTTACGAAACGAAGCAAGGATCAAATGGAAATTAACCCCATTGAAAGATAGAAAAAAGAAAAACTAAAAAATAAAATATACTATCCAAAATGGTTGACACTAATCCACAACTGGTAATTAATCAATGCGAAGTTTGTAAGGAAATTAAATAAGATAGGAATCCAATCAGGTCAATTCCCAAGATTACCACCACCACAGGTATACAAAAAACCTAGGCCAAAGTCTGAACAAAATCGTCAGAACCAACCCAGGCGAGACCAGGTAGTACCAATGGAAATTGGACAATATACAGACAGAAAGCAAATGCACAAGTGAATTATTCAACAAATAATAATCAAGCACATCATGCCATCAGAGAAATAAATACTTTAGCAAATAAAAAAAATTAAAAAGGGAAATCCAATACAATTGAAGGTCAAGAATATTGTGCATTAATAGATACAGGGGCAAGTTTTAGTTTAACAAATTCAAAAATGTAAATTTAAAAAAAAAAAAAAAAAAAGTAAAAAAAAAAAAAAATTTCAAATAAAATTCCACTTAGCACCCACCACCCAATGAATTTCAGTACTCTAAATGGAAAAGATACAATAAAATATGAAATATGTGCAAAAGCTCCATCTGAGTTTAATTTACGAAACGAAGCAAGGATCAAATGGAAATTAACCCCATTGAAAGATAGAAAAAAGAAAAACTAAAAAATAAAATATACTATCCAAAATGGTTGACACTAATCCACAACTGGTAATTAATCAATGCGAAGTTTGTAAGGAAATTAAATAAGATAGGAATCCAATCAGGTCAATTCCCAAGATTACCACCACCACAGGTATACAAAAAACCTAGGCCAAAGTCTGAACAAAATCGTCAGAACCAACCCAGGCGAGACCAGGTAGTACCAATGGAAATTGGACAATATACAGACAGAAAGCTAACAATATTCTAACATTTAAACATCAGTGTATAATATCAACGTGTTTTAAAATATAATTGTAATTTAATTTTGTAATGCGTTCAAGTAACGAATAAGTATACTTACAAAAACCAATGCTCACTCGTGTTATTATTTTTCTTTATATTAGAATTTTTAGAACTTTACCGCGCACTATTTTTTTTGATTAACAATCGATTGTAGCAATTGTGTTATGTATTTTTCTTTATTTTATAATTTTTTGCAGCCACGCACCACATAAAAAAAATTTAAAAAATTCGCGTAATAGCAACAACTGCACATATATATAAATATTTGTTTAACAATCAATTGTTGCAATTGTTATTATTCTTCTTTATTTTATAATTTTTTGCAAAGCCACGCTACTACAAATTATAAAATTTGCACAAACGGTCACTTTATGAAATTATCACCATCAAAAAAATTCGCGTATTAACAACAATAGCAAATAACTTTAACGCGCGCTATATTTATTTGATTAAGAATCAATTGTTGCAATTGTGTTATTAATTGTCTTTATTTTATACTTTTTTGCAAAGCCACGCTACTACAAATTATAAAATTTGCACACACATAAAAAAATTTAAAAAATTCGCGTATTAGCAACAACAGCAATTAACTTAAACGCGCACTTTTTTATTTTATTAAGAATCAATTGTTGCAATTGTGTTATTATTTGTCTTTATTTTATAATTTTTTGTAAATTATAAAATTTGCACATAAAAAAATTTAAAAAATTCGCGTATTGGCAACAACTGCAAATAAATTTTACGCGCACTATTTTTATTTGATTAACAATCAATTGTTGCAATTGTGTTATTATTCTTCTTTATTTTATAATTTTATGCAGCCATGCTACTAAAAATTATAAAATTGGCAGACACGGTCATTGACAACAATAGCAAATAACTTTAACGCGCGCTATATTTATTTGATTAAGAATCAATTGTTGCAATTGTGTTATTAATTGTCTTTATTTTATAATTTTTTGCAAAGCCACGCTACTACAAATTATAAAATTTGCACACATAAAAAAATTTTAAAAAATTCGCGTATTAGCAACAACAGCAATTTACTTAAACGCGCACTTTTTTATTTTATTAAGAATCAATTGTTGCAATTGTGTTATTATTTGTCTTTATTTTATAATTTTTTGTAAATTATAAAATTTGCACATATAAAACAATTTAAAAAATTCGCGTATTGGCAACAACTGCAAATAAATTTTACGCGCACTATTTTTATTTGATTAACAATCAATTGTTGCAATTGTGTTATTATTCTTCTTTATTTTATAATTTTATGCAAAGCCATGCTACTAAAAATTATAAAATTGGCAGACACGGTCACTATATGAAATTATAACCATCAAAATATCAAAAAAATTCGCGTATCGGCAACAATAGCAAATAACTTTAATGCGCGCTATTTTTATTTGATTAAGAATCAATTGTTGCAATTGTGTTATTATTTGTCTTTATTTTATAATTTTTTGCAAAGCCACGCTACTACAAATTATAAAATTTGCACAACCGTTCACACTATGAAATTATCATAAAAAATTAAAAGAAATCGTGTATTAGCAAAAATTGCAAATAACTTTAACGCGCACTATTTTTATTTGATTAATATTAACAATCAATTGTTGCAATTGTGTTATTATTCTTCTTTATTTTATAATTTTTTGCAAAGCCACGCTACTACAAATTATAAAATTTGCACACCCGTTCACAATATGAAATTATCACCATAAAAAAATTTTAAAAATTCGCGTATTAGCAACAATAGCAAATAACTTTAACGCGCACTATTTTTATTTGACTGTTGCTAATAATAACAAATTCGTCTTACACACACGCCATGTCAATCGAAACTAAGCATGCAAAACATTTTGTGGCCTTTATATAGGCGTAGGAAAAAGTACTGCGCCATAAATTAATGGCTTGCAGCTGCTGTGTATACCAAATATATTTTACAAGGCCAAATATACGCAAAGAGCGTTTCGGCCAATCAGGAAGCTTCGCGGCCATTATATAGGCGTAGGAAAAGTACTGCGCCATAATTTTATGGCTTGCAGCTGCTGTGTATACCAAATATATTTTACAAGGCCAAATATACGCAAAGAGCGATTCGACCAATCAGGAAGCATTGATTTTGCTATTGTCGCGGCGCACAGTGGCGTTTGTTTATGAAGATATTGTAACAAAATTTGGCATTCGGAAGTTTTTTAGAGATCTTCAACACTGTACCAAATTGTATCAAAATCGGTTGACTATATCATATAGCTCCCATAGTTTTTTTGCACAAAATTCGTTGTGTTTCGTTTGTTTAAGAAGATATTGTAACCAAATTTGGGATTCGAAAGTTTTTTAGAGATCTTCAACACTGTACCAAATTTTATCAAAATCGGTTGACTATATCATATAGCTCCCATAGGACCAATCGGTCAAAAAATCGTTTTTTAGAGTACCCAAGCACTGCAATTTACTGGATTTTATTGCAAGCAGTGGTACAGGGTATCCCAAAGTCGTCCGCGCCCGACTTTAACGTACGCCATCTTTTTTTTTTAACATTGTTTTACCAAATCGATTTGATTAATATTTACACCAAATAACGAAGGTATACTTAACTTTATTTGCATTTTTTATTTGGAACACCAGGTGATTTTACGGCGATATGACCAGTTGAAGCTCTGGCGTTATGGCCATTTCGCAAAACTGTCTCAAAGCCAGATATCGATTCTGGCGCTTAGTCGCCAGAGCATTGAGTCATGCCTCCGACTTTTCTGTGTCTTTGAATGTGTTGCAAAATTTCGTTCAGTGTACATTCTTCAAGCGATGACTCATCATAGATTTTGCTATTGTAAATTCGTTGCGGCGCACAGTGGCACGAAAGCCGAAAAAGCGTTGCAAAAATCAAATTTTCTAAACCAATTGAGATATTTTAATGAATTAAATTGTAGTTGAAAGAAAAGTCGTCTTTAAAATGAGTACTCATACATAATGATACAATATCTGAAAGCTGCGCAATATGTTGTGGAAGTTGGATTTTGTTGCCTGTGCAACATTTCCCATTGAAAAATATGTACATATGTTTTTAATATTTTCCAAACCAATTTCGGCTGCCGTGCCACTGTGCGCGCCATCAATCTGCTTTGCGTAGGAAAAAGTACTGCGCCATAAATTAATGGCTTGCAGCTGCTGTGTATACCAAATATATTTTACAAGGCCAAATATACGCAAAGAGCGATTCGACCAATCAGGAAGCATTGATTTTGCTATTGTCGCGGCGCACAGTGGCGTTTGTTTATGAAGATATTGTAACAAAATTTGGCATTCGGAAGTTTTTTAGAGATCTTCAACACTGTACCAAATTGTATCAAAATCGGTTGACTATATCATATAGCTCCCATAGTTTTTTTGCACAAAATTCGTTGTGTTTCGTTTGTTTAAGAAGATATTGTAACCAAATTTGGGATTCGAAAGTTTTTTAGAGATCTTCAACACTGTACCAAATTTTATCAAAATCGGTTGACTATATCATATAGCTCCCATAGGACCAATCGGTCAAAAAATCGTTTTTTAGAGTACCCAAGCACTGCAATTTACTGGATTTTATTGCAAGCAGTGGTACAGGGTATCCCAAAGTCGTCCGCGCCCGACTTTAACGTACGCCATCTTTTTTTTTTAACATTGTTTTATCAGGAAGCATTGATTTTGCTATTGTCGCGGCGCACAGTGGCGTTTGTTTATGAAGATATTGTAACAAAATTTGGCATTCGGAAGTTTTTTAGAGATCTTCAACACTGTACCAAATTGTATCAAAATCGGTTGACTATATCATATAGCTCCCATAGTTTTTTTGCACAAAATTCGTTGTGTTTCGTTTGTTTAAGAAGATATTGTAACCAAATTTGGGATTCGAAAGTTTTTTAGAGATCTTCAACACTGTACCAAATTTTATCAAAATCGGTTGACTATATCATATAGCTCCCATAGGACCAATCGGTCAAAAAATCGATTTTTAGAGTACCCAAGCACTGCAATTTACTGGATTTTATTGCAAGCAGTGGTACAGGGTATCCCAAAGTCGTCCGCGCCCGACTTTAACGTACGCCATCTTTTTTTTTTAACATTGTTTTACCAAATCGATTTGATTAATATTTACACCAAATAACGAAGGTATACTTAACTTTATTTGCATTTTTTATTTGGAACACCAGGTGATTTTACGGCGATATGACCAGTTGAAGCTCTGGCGTTATGGCCATTTCGCAAAACTGTCTCAAAGCCAGATATCGATTCTGGCGCTTAGTCGCCAGAGCATTGAGTCATGCCTCCGACTTTTCTGTGTCTTTGAATGTGTTGCAAAATTTCGTTCAGTGTACATTCTTCAAGCGATGACTCATCATAGATTTTGCTATTGTAAATTCGTTGCGGCGCACAGTGGCACGAAAGCCGAAAAAGCGTTGCAAAAATCAAATTTTCTAAACCAATTGAGATATTTTAATGAATTAAATTGTAGTTGAAAGAAAAGTCGTCTTTAAAATGAGTACTCATACATAATGATACAATATCTGAAAGCTGCGCAATATGTTGTGGAAGTTGGATTTTGTTGCCTGTGCAACATTTCCCATTGAAAAATATGTACATATGTTTTTAATATTTTCCAAACCAATTTCGGCTGCCGTGCCACTGTGCGCGCCATCAATCTGCTTTGCGTAGGAAAAAGTACTGCGCCATAAATTAATGGCTTGCAGCTGCTGTGTATACCAAATATATTTTACAAGGCCAAATATACGCAAAGAGCGATTCGACCAATCAGGAAGCATTGATTTTGCTATTGTCGCGGCGCACAGTGGCGTTTGTTTATGAAGATATTGTAACAAAATTTGGCATTCGGAAGTTTTTTAGAGATCTTCAACACTGTACCAAATTGTATCAAAATCGGTTGACTATATCATATAGCTCCCATAGTTTTTTTGCACAAAATTCGTTGTGTTTCGTTTGTTTAAGAAGATATTGTAACCAAATTTGGGATTCGAAAGTTTTTTAGAGATCTTCAACACTGTACCAAATTTTATCAAAATCGGTTGACTATATCATATAGCTCCCATAGGACCAATCGGTCAAAAAATCGATTTTTAGAGTACCCAAGCACTGCAATTTACTGGATTTTATTGCAAGCAGTGGTACAGGGTATCCCAAAGTCGTCCGCGCCCGACTTTAACGTACGCCATCTTTTTTTTTTAACATTGTTTTACCAAATCGATTTGATTAATATTTACACCAAATAACGAAGGTATACTTAACTTTATTTGCATTTTTTATTTGGAACACCAGGTGATTTTACGGCGATATGACCAGTTGAAGCTCTGGCGTTATGGCCATTTCGCAAAACTGTCTCAAAGCCAGATATCGATTCTGGCGCTTAGTCGCCAGAGCATTGAGTCATGCCTCCGACTTTTCTGTGTCTTTGAATGTGTTGCAAAATTTCGTTCAGTGTACATTCTTCAAGCGATGACTCATCATAGATTTTGCTATTGTAAATTCGTTGCGGCGCACAGTGGCACGAAAGCCGAAAAAGCGTTGCAAAAATCAAATTTTCTAAACCAATTGAGATATTTTAATGAATTAAATTGTAGTTGAAAGAAAAGTCGTCTTTAAAATGAGTACTCATACATAATGATACAATATCTGAAAGCTGCGCAATATGTTGTGGAAGTTGGATTTTGTTGCCTGTGCAACATTTCCCATTGAAAAATATGTACATATGTTTTTAATATTTTCCAAACCAATTTCGGCTGCCGTGCCACTGTGCGCGCCATCAATCTGCTTTGCGTAGGAAAAAGTACTGCGCCATAAATTAATGGCTTGCAGCTGCTGTGTATACCAAATATATTTTACAAGGCCAAATATACGCAAAGAGCGATTCGACCAATCAGGAAGCATTGATTTTGCTATTGTCGCGGCGCACAGTGGCGTTTGTTTATGAAGATATTGTAACAAAATTTGGCATTCGGAAGTTTTTTAGAGATCTTCAACACTGTACCAAATTGTATCAAAATCGGTTGACTATATCATATAGCTCCCATAGTTTTTTTGCACAAAATTCGTTGTGTTTCGTTTGTTTAAGAAGATATTGTAACCAAATTTGGGATTCGAAAGTTTTTTAGAGATCTTCAACACTGTACCAAATTTTATCAAAATCGGTTGACTATATCATATAGCTCCCATAGGACCAATCGGTCAAAAAATCGTTTTTTAGAGTACCCAAGCACTGCAATTTACTGGATTTTATTGCAAGCAGTGGTACAGGGTATCCCAAAGTCGTCCGCGCCCGACTTTAACGTACGCCATCTTTTTTTTTTAACATTGTTTTACCAAATCGATTTGATTAATATTTACACCAAATAACGAAGGTATACTTAACTTTATTTGCATTTTTTATTTGGAACACCAGGTGATTTTACGGCGATATGACCAGTTGAAGCTCTGGCGTTATGGCCATTTCGCAAAACTGTCTCAAAGCCAGATATCGATTCTGGCGCTTAGTCGCCAGAGCATTGAGTCATGCCTCCGACTTTTCTGTGTCTTTGAATGTGTTGCAAAATTTCGTTCAGTGTACATTCTTCAAGCGATGACTCATCATAGATTTTGCTATTGTAAATTCGTTGCGGCGCACAGTGGCACGAAAGCCGAAAAAGCGTTGCAAAAATCAAATTTTCTAAACCAATTGAGATATTTTAATGAATTAAATTGTAGTTGAAAGAAAAGTCGTCTTTAAAATGAGTACTCATACATAATGATACAATATCTGAAAGCTGCGCAATATGTTGTGGAAGTTGGATTTTGTTGCCTGTGCAACATTGCCCATTGAAAAATATGTACATATGTTTTTAATATTTTCCAAACCAATTTCGGCTGCCGTGCCACTGTGCGCGCCATCAATCTGCTTTGCGTAGGAAAAAGTACTGCGCCATAAATTAATGGCTTGCAGCTGCTGTGTATACCAAATATATTTTACAAGGCCAAATATACGCAAAGAGCGATTCGACCAATCAGGAAGCATTGATTTTGCTATTGTCGCGGCGCACAGTGGCGTTTGTTTATGAAGATATTGTAACAAAATTTGGCATTCGGAAGTTTTTTAGAGATCTTCAACACTGTACCAAATTGTATCAAAATCGGTTGACTATATCATATAGCTCCCATAGTTTTTTTTCACAAAATTCGTTGTGTTTCGTTTGTTTAAGAAGATATTGTAACCAAATTTGGGATTCGAAAGTTTTTTAGAGATCTTCAACACTGTACCAAATTTTATCAAAATCGGTTGACTATATCATATAGCTCCCATAGGACCAATCGGTCAAAAAATCGTTTTTTAGAGTACCCAAGCACTGCAATTTACTGGATTTTATTGCAAGCAGTGGTACAGGGTATCCCAAAGTCGTCCGCGCCCGACTTTAACGTACGCCATCTTTTTTTTTTAACATTGTTTTACCAAATCGATTTGATTAATATTTACACCAAATAACGAAGGTATACTTAACTTTATTTGCATTTTTTATTTGGAACACCAGGTGATTTTACGGCGATATGACCAGTTGAAGCTCTGGCGTTATGGCCATTTCGCAAAACTGTCTCAAAGCCAGATATCGATTCTGGCGCTTAGTCGCCAGAGCATTGAGTCATGCCTCCGACTTTTCTGTGTCTTTGAATGTGTTGCAAAATTTCGTTCAGTGTACATTCTTCAAGCGATGACTCATCATAGATTTTGCTATTGTAAATTCGTTGCGGCGCACAGTGGCACGAAAGCCGAAAAAGCGTTGCAAAAATCAAATTTTCTAAACCAATTGAGATATTTTAATGAATTAAATTGTAGTTGAAAGAAAAGTCGTCTTTAAAATGAGTACTCATACATAATGATACAATATCTGAAAGCTGCGCAATATGTTGTGGAAGTTGGATTTTGTTGCCTGTGCAACATTTCCCATTGAAAAATATGTACATATGTTTTTAATATTTTCCAAACCAATTTCGGCTGCCGTGCCACTGTGCGCGCCATCAATCTGCTTTGCGTAGGAAAAAGTACTGCGCCATAAATTAATGGCTTGCAGCTGCTGTGTATACCAAATATATTTTACAAGGCCAAATATACGCAAAGAGCGATTCGACCAATCAGGAAGCATTGATTTTGCTATTGTCGCGGCGCACAGTGGCGTTTGTTTATGAAGATATTGTAACAAAATTTGGCATTCGGAAGTTTTTTAGAGATCTTCAACACTGTACCAAATTGTATCAAAATCGGTTGACTATATCATATAGCTCCCATAGTTTTTTTGCACAAAATTCGTTGTGTTTCGTTTGTTTAAGAAGATATTGTAACCAAATTTGGGATTCGAAAGTTTTTTAGAGATCTTCAACACTGTACCAAATTTTATCAAAATCGGTTGACTATATCATATAGCTCCCATAGGACCAATCGGTCAAAAAATCGTTTTTTAGAGTACCCAAGCACTGCAATTTACTGGATTTTATTGCAAGCAGTGGTACAGGGTATCCCAAAGTCGTCCGCGCCCGACTTTAACGTACGCCATCTTTTTTTTTTAACATTGTTTTATCAGGAAGCATTGATTTTGCTATTGTCGCGGCGCACAGTGGCGTTTGTTTATGAAGATATTGTAACAAAATTTGGCATTCGGAAGTTTTTTAGAGATCTTCAACACTGTACCAAATTGTATCAAAATCGGTTGACTATATCATATAGCTCCCATAGTTTTTTTGCACAAAATTCGTTGTGTTTCGTTTGTTTAAGAAGATATTGTAACCAAATTTGGGATTCGAAAGTTTTTTAGAGATCTTCAACACTGTACCAAATTTTATCAAAATCGGTTGACTATATCATATAGCTCCCATAGGACCAATCGGTCAAAAAATCGATTTTTAGAGTACCCAAGCACTGCAATTTACTGGATTTTATTGCAAGCAGTGGTACAGGGTATCCCAAAGTCGTCCGCGCCCGACTTTAACGTACGCCATCTTTTTTTTTTAACATTGTTTTACCAAATCGATTTGATTAATATTTACACCAAATAACGAAGGTATACTTAACTTTATTTGCATTTTTTATTTGGAACACCAGGTGATTTTACGGCGATATGACCAGTTGAAGCTCTGGCGTTATGGCCATTTCGCAAAACTGTCTCAAAGCCAGATATCGATTCTGGCGCTTAGTCGCCAGAGCATTGAGTCATGCCTCCGACTTTTCTGTGTCTTTGAATGTGTTGCAAAATTTCGTTCAGTGTACATTCTTCAAGCGATGACTCATCATAGATTTTGCTATTGTAAATTCGTTGCGGCGCACAGTGGCACGAAAGCCGAAAAAGCGTTGCAAAAATCAAATTTTCTAAACCAATTGAGATATTTTAATGAATTAAATTGTAGTTGAAAGAAAAGTCGTCTTTAAAATGAGTACTCATACATAATGATACAATATCTGAAAGCTGCGCAATATGTTGTGGAAGTTGGATTTTGTTGCCTGTGCAACATTTCCCATTGAAAAATATGTACATATGTTTTTAATATTTTCCAAACCAATTTCGGCTGCCGTGCCACTGTGCGCGCCATCAATCTGCTTTGCGTAGGAAAAAGTACTGCGCCATAAATTAATGGCTTGCAGCTGCTGTGTATACCAAATATATTTTACAAGGCCAAATATACGCAAAGAGCGATTCGACCAATCAGGAAGCATTGATTTTGCTATTGTCGCGGCGCACAGTGGCGTTTGTTTATGAAGATATTGTAACAAAATTTGGCATTCGGAAGTTTTTTAGAGATCTTCAACACTGTACCAAATTGTATCAAAATCGGTTGACTATATCATATAGCTCCCATAGTTTTTTTGCACAAAATTCGTTGTGTTTCGTTTGTTTAAGAAGATATTGTAACCAAATTTGGGATTCGAAAGTTTTTTAGAGATCTTCAACACTGTACCAAATTTTATCAAAATCGGTTGACTATATCATATAGCTCCCATAGGACCAATCGGTCAAAAAATCGATTTTTAGAGTACCCAAGCACTGCAATTTACTGGATTTTATTGCAAGCAGTGGTACAGGGTATCCCAAAGTCGTCCGCGCCCGACTTTAACGTACGCCATCTTTTTTTTTTAACATTGTTTTACCAAATCGATTTGATTAATATTTACACCAAATAACGAAGGTATACTTAACTTTATTTGCATTTTTTATTTGGAACACCAGGTGATTTTACGGCGATATGACCAGTTGAAGCTCTGGCGTTATGGCCATTTCGCAAAACTGTCTCAAAGCCAGATATCGATTCTGGCGCTTAGTCGCCAGAGCATTGAGTCATGCCTCCGACTTTTCTGTGTCTTTGAATGTGTTGCAAAATTTCGTTCAGTGTACATTCTTCAAGCGATGACTCATCATAGATTTTGCTATTGTAAATTCGTTGCGGCGCACAGTGGCACGAAAGCCGAAAAAGCGTTGCAAAAATCAAATTTTCTAAACCAATTGAGATATTTTAATGAATTAAATTGTAGTTGAAAGAAAAGTCGTCTTTAAAATGAGTACTCATACATAATGATACAATATCTGAAAGCTGCGCAATATGTTGTGGAAGTTGGATTTTGTTGCCTGTGCAACATTTCCCATTGAAAAATATGTACATATGTTTTTAATATTTTCCAAACCAATTTCGGCTGCCGTGCCACTGTGCGCGCCATCAATCTGCTTTGCGTAGGAAAAAGTACTGCGCCATAAATTAATGGCTTGCAGCTGCTGTGTATACCAAATATATTTTACAAGGCCAAATATACGCAAAGAGCGATTCGACCAATCAGGAAGCATTGATTTTGCTATTGTCGCGGCGCACAGTGGCGTTTGTTTATGAAGATATTGTAACAAAATTTGGCATTCGGAAGTTTTTTAGAGATCTTCAACACTGTACCAAATTGTATCAAAATCGGTTGACTATATCATATAGCTCCCATAGTTTTTTTGCACAAAATTCGTTGTGTTTCGTTTGTTTAAGAAGATATTGTAACCAAATTTGGGATTCGAAAGTTTTTTAGAGATCTTCAACACTGTACCAAATTTTATCAAAATCGGTTGACTATATCATATAGCTCCCATAGGACCAATCGGTCAAAAAATCGTTTTTTAGAGTACCCAAGCACTGCAATTTACTGGATTTTATTGCAAGCAGTGGTACAGGGTATCCCAAAGTCGTCCGCGCCCGACTTTAACGTACGCCATCTTTTTTTTTTAACATTGTTTTACCAAATCGATTTGATTAATATTTACACCAAATAACGAAGGTATACTTAACTTTATTTGCATTTTTTATTTGGAACACCAGGTGATTTTACGGCGATATGACCAGTTGAAGCTCTGGCGTTATGGCCATTTCGCAAAACTGTCTCAAAGCCAGATATCGATTCTGGCGCTTAGTCGCCAGAGCATTGAGTCATGCCTCCGACTTTTCTGTGTCTTTGAATGTGTTGCAAAATTTCGTTCAGTGTACATTCTTCAAGCGATGACTCATCATAGATTTTGCTATTGTAAATTCGTTGCGGCGCACAGTGGCACGAAAGCCGAAAAAGCGTTGCAAAAATCAAATTTTCTAAACCAATTGAGATATTTTAATGAATTAAATTGTAGTTGAAAGAAAAGTCGTCTTTAAAATGAGTACTCATACATAATGATACAATATCTGAAAGCTGCGCAATATGTTGTGGAAGTTGGATTTTGTTGCCTGTGCAACATTTCCCATTGAAAAATATGTACATATGTTTTTAATATTTTCCAAACCAATTTCGGCTGCCGTGCCACTGTGCGCGCCATCAATCTGCTTTGCGTAGGAAAAAGTACTGCGCCATAAATTAATGGCTTGCAGCTGCTGTGTATACCAAATATATTTTACAAGGCCAAATATACGCAAAGAGCGATTCGACCAATCAGGAAGCATTGATTTTGCTATTGTCGCGGCGCACAGTGGCGTTTGTTTATGAAGATATTGTAACAAAATTTGGCATTCGGAAGTTTTTTAGAGATCTTCAACACTGTACCAAATTGTATCAAAATCGGTTGACTATATCATATAGCTCCCATAGTTTTTTTTCACAAAATTCGTTGTGTTTCGTTTGTTTAAGAAGATATTGTAACCAAATTTGGGATTCGAAAGTTTTTTAGAGATCTTCAACACTGTACCAAATTTTATCAAAATCGGTTGACTATATCATATAGCTCCCATAGGACCAATCGGTCAAAAAATCGTTTTTTAGAGTACCCAAGCACTGCAATTTACTGGATTTTATTGCAAGCAGTGGTACAGGGTATCCCAAAGTCGTCCGCGCCCGACTTTAACGTACGCCATCTTTTTTTTTTAACATTGTTTTACCAAATCGATTTGATTAATATTTACACCAAATAACGAAGGTATACTTAACTTTATTTGCATTTTTTATTTGGAACACCAGGTGATTTTACGGCGATATGACCAGTTGAAGCTCTGGCGTTATGGCCATTTCGCAAAACTGTCTCAAAGCCAGATATCGATTCTGGCGCTTAGTCGCCAGAGCATTGAGTCATGCCTCCGACTTTTCTGTGTCTTTGAATGTGTTGCAAAATTTCGTTCAGTGTACATTCTTCAAGCGATGACTCATCATAGATTTTGCTATTGTAAATTCGTTGCGGCGCACAGTGGCACGAAAGCCGAAAAAGCGTTGCAAAAATCAAATTTTCTAAACCAATTGAGATATTTTAATGAATTAAATTGTAGTTGAAAGAAAAGTCGTCTTTAAAATGAGTACTCATACATAATGATACAATATCTGAAAGCTGCGCAATATGTTGTGGAAGTTGGATTTTGTTGCCTGTGCAACATTTCCCATTGAAAAATATGTACATATGTTTTTAATATTTTCCAAACCAATTTCGGCTGCCGTGCCACTGTGCGCGCCATCAATCTGCTTTGCGTAGGAAAAAGTACTGCGCCATAAATTAATGGCTTGCAGCTGCTGTGTATACCAAATATATTTTACAAGGCCAAATATACGCAAAGAGCGATTCGACCAATCAGGAAGCATTGATTTTGCTATTGTCGCGGCGCACAGTGGCGTTTGTTTATGAAGATATTGTAACAAAATTTGGCATTCGGAAGTTTTTTAGAGATCTTCAACACTGTACCAAATTGTATCAAAATCGGTTGACTATATCATATAGCTCCCATAGTTTTTTTGCACAAAATTCGTTGTGTTTCGTTTGTTTAAGAAGATATTGTAACCAAATTTGGGATTCGAAAGTTTTTTAGAGATCTTCAACACTGTACCAAATTTTATCAAAATCGGTTGACTATATCATATAGCTCCCATAGGACCAATCGGTCAAAAAATCGTTTTTTAGAGTACCCAAGCACTGCAATTTACTGGATTTTATTGCAAGCAGTGGTACAGGGTATCCCAAAGTCGTCCGCGCCCGACTTTAACGTACGCCATCTTTTTTTTTTAACATTGTTTTACCAAATCGATTTGATTAATATTTACACCAAATAACGAAGGTATACTTAACTTTATTTGCATTTTTTATTTGGAACACCAGGTGATTTTACGGCGATATGACCAGTTGAAGCTCTGGCGTTATGGCCATTTCGCAAAACTGTCTCAAAGCCAGATATCGATTCTGGCGCTTAGTCGCCAGAGCATTGAGTCATGCCTTCGACTTTTCTGTGTCTTTGAATGTGTTGCAAAATTTCGTTCAGTGTACATTCTTCAAGCGATGACTCATCATAGATTTTGCTATTGTAAATTCGTTGCGGCGCACAGTGGCACGAAAGCCGAAAAAGCGTTGCAAAAATCAAATTTTCTAAACCAATTGAGATATTTTAATGAATTAAATTGTAGTTGAAAGAAAAGTCGTCTTTAAAATGAGTACTCATACATAATGATACAATATCTGAAAGCTGCGCAATATGTTGTGGAAGTTGGATTTTGTTACCTGTGCAACATTTCCCATTGAAAAATATGTACATATGTTTTTAATATTTTCCAAACCAATTTCGGCTGCCGTGCCACTGTGCGCGCCATCAATCTGCTTTGCGTAGGAAAAAGTACTGCGCCATAAATTAATGGCTTGCAGCTGCTGTGTATACCAAATATATTTTACAAGGCCAAATATACGCAAAGAGCGATTCGACCAATCAGGAAGCATTGATTTTGCTATTGTCGCGGCGCATAGTGGCGTTTGTTTATGAAGATATTGTAACAAAATTTGGCATTCGGAAGTTTTTTAGAGATCTTCAACACTGTACCAAATTGTATCAAAATCGGTTGACTATATCATATAGCTCCCATAGTTTTTTTGCACAAAATTCGTTGTGTTTCGTTTGTTTAAGAAGATATTGTAACCAAATTTAGGATTCGAAAGTTTTTTAGAGATCTTCAACACTGTACCAAATTTTATCAAAATCGGTTGACTATATCATATAGCTCCCATAGGACCAATCGGTCAAAAAATCGTTTTTTAGAGTACCCAAGCACTGCAATTTACTGGATTTTATTGCAAGCAGTGGTACAGGGTATCCCAAAGTCGTCCGCGCCCGACTTTAACGTACACCATCTTTTTTTTTTAACATTGTTTTACCAAATCGATTTGATTAATATTTACACCAAATAACGAAGGTATACTTAACTTTATTTGCATTTTTTATTTGGAACACCAGGTGATTTTACGGCGATATGACCAGTTGAAGCTCTGGCGTTATGGCCATTTCGCAAAACTGTCTCAAAGCCAGATATCGATTCTGGCGCTTAGTCGCCAGAGCATTGAGTCATGCCTCCGACTTTTCTGTGTCTTTGAATGTGTTGCAAAATTTCGTTCAGTGTACATTCTTCAAGCGATGACTCATCATAGATTTTGCTATTGTAAATTCGTTGCGGCGCACAGTGGCACGAAAGCCGAAAAAGCGTTGCAAAAATCAAATTTTCTAAACCAATTGAGATATTTTAATGAATTAAATTGTAGTTGAAAGAAAAGTCGTCTTTAAAATGAGTACGCATACATAATGATACAATATCTGAAAGCTGCGCAATATGTTGTGGAAGTTGGATTTTGTTGCCTGTGCAACATTTCCCATTGAAAAATATGTACATATGTTTTTAATATTTTCCAAACCAATTTCGGCTGCCGTGCCACTGTGCGCGCCATCAATCTGCTTTGCGTAGGAAAAAGTACTGCGCCATAAATTAATGGCTTGCAGCTGCTGTGTATACCAAATATATTTTACAAGGCCAAATATACGCAAAGAGCGATTCGACCAATCAGGAAGCATTGATTTTGCTATTGTCGCGGCGCACAGTGGCGTTTGTTTATGAAGATATTGTAACAAAATTTGGCATTCGGAAGTTTTTTAGAGATCTTCAACACTGTACCAAATTGTATCAAAATCGGTTGACTATATCATATAGCTCCCATAGTTTTTTTGCACAAAATTCGTTGTGTTTCGTTTGTTTAAGAAGATATTGTAACCAAATTTGGGATTCGAAAGTTTTTTAGAGATCTTCAACACTGTACCAAATTTTATCAAAATCGGTTGACTATATCATATAGCTCCCATAGGACCAATCGGTCAAAAAATCGATTTTTAGAGTACCCAAGCACTGCAATTTACTGGATTTTATTGCAAGCAGTGGTACAGGGTATCCCAAAGTCGTCCGCGCCCGACTTTAACGTACGCCATCTTTTTTTTTTAACATTGTTTTACCAAATCGATTTGATTAATATTTACACCAAATAACGAAGGTATACTTAACTTTATTTGCATTTTTTATTTGGAACACCAGGTGATTTTACGGCGATATGACCAGTTGAAGCTCTGGCGTTATGGCCATTTCGCAAAACTGTCTCAAAGCCAGATATCGATTCTGGCGCTTAGTCGCCAGAGCATTGAGTCATGCCTCCGACTTTTCTGTGTCTTTGAATGTGTTGCAAAATTTCGTTCAGTGTACATTCTTCAAGCGATGACTCATCATAGATTTTGCTATTGTAAATTCGTTGCGGCGCACAGTGGCACGAAAGCCGAAAAAGCGTTGCAAAAATCAAATTTTCTAAACCAATTGAGATATTTTAATGAATTAAATTGTAGTTGAAAGAAAAGTCGTCTTTAAAATGAGTACGCATACATAATGATACAATATCTGAAAGCTGCGCAATATGTTGTGGAAGTTGGATTTTGTTGCCTGTGCAACATTTCCCATTGAAAAATATGTACATATGTTTTTAATATTTTCCAAACCAATTTCGGCTGCCGTGCCACTGTGCGCGCCATCAATCTGCTTTGCGTAGGAAAAAGTACTGCGCCATAAATTAATGGCTTGCAGCTGCTGTGTATACCAAATATATTTTACAAGGCCAAATATACGCAAAGAGCGATTCGACCAATCAGGAAGCATTGATTTTGCTATTGTCGCGGCGCACAGTGGCGTTTGTTTATGAAGATATTGTAACAAAATTTGGCATTCGGAAGTTTTTTAGAGATCTTCAACACTGTACCAAATTGTATCAAAATCGGTTGACTATATCATATAGCTCCCATAGTTTTTTTGCACAAAATTCGTTGTGTTTCGTTTGTTTAAGAAGATATTGTAACCAAATTTGGGATTCGAAAGTTTTTTAGAGATCTTCAACACTGTACCAAATTTTATCAAAATCGGTTGACTATATCATATAGCTCCCATAGGACCAATCGGTCAAAAAATCGTTTTTTAGAGTACCCAAGCACTGCAATTTACTGGATTTTATTGCAAGCAGTGGTACAGGGTATCCCAAAGTCGTCCGCGCCCGACTTTAACGTACGCCATCTTTTTTTTTTAACATTGTTTTACCAAATCGATTTGATTAATATTTACACCAAATAACGAAGGTATACTTAACTTTATTTGCATTTTTTATTTGGAACACCAGGTGATTTTACGGCGATATGACCAGTTGAAGCTCTGGCGTTATGGCCATTTCGCAAAACTGTCTCAAAGCCAGATATCGATTCTGGCGCTTAGTCGCCAGAGCATTGAGTCATGCCTCCGACTTTTCTGTGTCTTTGAATGTGTTGCAAAATTTCGTTCAGTGTACATTCTTCAAGCGATGACTCATCATAGATTTTGCTATTGTAAATTCGTTGCGGCGCACAGTGGCACGAAAGCCGAAAAAGCGTTGCAAAAATCAAATTTTCTAAACCAATTGAGATATTTTAATGAATTAAATTGTAGTTGAAAGAAAAGTCGTCTTTAAAATGAGTACTCATACATAATGATACAATATCTGAAAGCTGCGCAATATGTTGTGGAAGTTGGATTTTGTTGCCTGTGCAACATTTCCCATTGAAAAATATGTACATATGTTTTTAATATTTTCCAAACCAATTTCGGCTGCCGTGCCACTGTGCGCGCCATCAATCTGCTTTGCGTAGGAAAAAGTACTGCGCCATAAATTAATGGCTTGCAGCTGCTGTGTATACCAAATATATTTTACAAGGCCAAATATACGCAAAGAGCGATTCGACCAATCAGGAAGCATTGATTTTGCTATTGTCGCGGCGCACAGTGGCGTTTGTTTATGAAGATATTGTAACAAAATTTGGCATTCGGAAGTTTTTTAGAGATCTTCAACACTGTACCAAATTGTATCAAAATCGGTTGACTATATCATATAGCTCCCATAGTTTTTTTGCACAAAATTCGTTGTGTTTCGTTTGTTTAAGAAGATATTGTAACCAAATTTGGGATTCGAAAGTTTTTTAGAGATCTTCAACACTGTACCAAATTTTATCAAAATCGGTTGACTATATAATATAGCTCCCATAGGACCAATCGGTCAAAAAATCGATTTTTAGAGTACCCAAGCACTGCAATTTACTGGATTTTATTGCAAGCAGTGGTACAGGGTATCCCAAAGTCGTCCGCGCCCGACTTTAACGTACGCCATCTTTTTTTTTTAACATTGTTTTACCAAATCGATTTGATTAATATTTACACCAAATAACGAAGGTATACTTAACTTTATTTGCATTTTTTATTTGGAACACCAGGTGATTTTACGGCGATATGACCAGTTGAAGCTCTGGCGTTATGGCCATTTCGCAAAACTGTCTCAAAGCCAGATATCGATTCTGGCGCTTAGTCGCCAGAGCATTGAGTCATGCCTCCGACTTTTCTGTGTCTTTGAATGTGTTGCAAAATTTCGTTCAGTGTACATTCTTCAAGCGATGACTCATCATAGATTTTGCTATTGTAAATTCGTTGCGGCGCACAGTGGCACGAAAGCCGAAAAAGCGTTGCAAAAATCAAATTTTCTAAACCAATTGAGATATTTTAATGAATTAAATTGTAGTTGAAAGAAAAGTCGTCTTTAAAATGAGTACTCATACATAATGATACAATATCTGAAAGCTGCGCAATATGTTGTGGAAGTTGGATTTTGTTGCCTGTGCAACATTTCCCATTGAAAAATATGTACATATGTTTTTAATATTTTCCAAACCAATTTCGGCTGCCGTGCCACTGTGCGCGCCATCAATCTGCTTTGCGTAGGAAAAAGTACTGCGCCATAAATTAATGGCTTGCAGCTGCTGTGTATACCAAATATATTTTACAAGGCCAAATATACGCAAAGAGCGATTCGACCAATCAGGAAGCATTGATTTTGCTATTGTCGCGGCGCACAGTGGCGTTTGTTTATGAAGATATTGTAACAAAATTTGGCATTCGGAAGTTTTTTAGAGATCTTCAACACTGTACCAAATTGTATCAAAATCGGTTGACTATATCATATAGCTCCCATAGTTTTTTTGCACAAAATTCGTTGTGTTTCGTTTGTTTAAGAAGATATTGTAACCAAATTTGGGATTCGAAAGTTTTTTAGAGATCTTCAACACTGTACCAAATTTTATCAAAATCGGTTGACTATATCATATAGCTCCCATAGGACCAATCGGTCAAAAAATCGATTTTTAGAGTACCCAAGCACTGCAATTTACTGGATTTTATTGCAAGCAGTGGTACAGGGTATCCCAAAGTCGTCCGCGCCCGACTTTAACGTACGCCATCTTTTTTTTTTAACATTGTTTTACCAAATCGATTTGATTAATATTTACACCAAATAACGAAGGTATACTTAACTTTATTTGCATTTTTTATTTGGAACACCAGGTGATTTTACGGCGATATGACCAGTTGAAGCTCTGGCGTTATGGCCATTTCGCAAAACTGTCTCAAAGCCAGATATCGATTCTGGCGCTTAGTCGCCAGAGCATTGAGTCATGCCTCCGACTTTTCTGTGTCTTTGAATGTGTTGCAAAATTTCGTTCAGTGTACATTCTTCAAGCGATGACTCATCATAGATTTTGCTATTGTAAATTCGTTGCGGCGCACAGTGGCACGAAAGCCGAAAAAGCGTTGCAAAAATCAAATTTTCTAAACCAATTGAGATATTTTAATGAATTAAATTGTAGTTGAAAGAAAAGTCGTCTTTAAAATGAGTACTCATACATAATGATACAATATCTGAAAGCTGCGCAATATGTTGTGGAAGTTGGATTTTGTTGCCTGTGCAACATTTCCCATTGAAAAATATGTACATATGTTTTTAATATTTTCCAAACCAATTTCGGCTGCCGTGCCACTGTGCGCGCCATCAATCTGCTTTGCGTAGGAAAAAGTACTGCGCCATAAATTAATGGCTTGCAGCTGCTGTGTATACCAAATATATTTTACAAGGCCAAATATACGCAAAGAGCGATTCGACCAATCAGGAAGCATTGATTTTGCTATTGTCGCGGCGCACAGTGGCGTTTGTTTATGAAGATATTGTAACAAAATTTGGCATTCGGAAGTTTTTTAGAGATCTTCAACACTGTACCAAATTGTATCAAAATCGGTTGACTATATCATATAGCTCCCATAGTTTTTTTGCACAAAATTCGTTGTGTTTCGTTTGTTTAAGAAGATATTGTAACCAAATTTGGGATTCGAAAGTTTTTTAGAGATCTTCAACACTGTACCAAATTTTATCAAAATCGGTTGACTATATCATATAGCTCCCATAGGACCAATCGGTCAAAAAATCGTTTTTTAGAGTACCCAAGCACTGCAATTTACTGGATTTTATTGCAAGCAGTGGTACAGGGTATCCCAAAGTCGTCCGCGCCCGACTTTAACGTACACCATCTTTTTTTTTTAACATTGTTTTACCAAATCGATTTGATTAATATTTACACCAAATAACGAAGGTATACTTAACTTTATTTGCATTTTTTATTTGGAACACCAGGTGATTTTACGGCGATATGACCAGTTGAAGCTCTGGCGTTATGGCCATTTCGCAAAACTGTCTCAAAGCCAGATATCGATTCTGGCGCTTAGTCGCCAGAGCATTGAGTCATGCCTCCGACTTTTCTGTGTCTTTGAATGTGTTGCAAAATTTCGTTCAGTGTACATTCTTCAAGCGATGACTCATCATAGATTTTGCTATTGTAAATTCGTTGCGGCGCACAGTGGCACGAAAGCCGAAAAAGCGTTGCAAAAATCAAATTTTCTAAACCAATTGAGATATTTTAATGAATTAAATTGTAGTTGAAAGAAAAGTCGTCTTTAAAATGAGTACTCATACATAATGATACAATATCTGAAAGCTGCGCAATATGTTGTGGAAGTTGGATTTTGTTGCCTGTGCAACATTTCCCATTGAAAAATATGTACATATGTTTTTAATATTTTCCAAACCAATTTCGGCTGCCGTGCCACTGTGCGCGCCATCAATCTGCTTTGCGTAGGAAAAAGTACTGCGCCATAAATTAATGGCTTGCAGCTGCTGTGTATACCAAATATATTTTACAAGGCCAAATATACGCAAAGAGCGATTCGACCAATCAGGAAGCATTGATTTTGCTATTGTCGCGGCGCACAGTGGCGTTTGTTTATGAAGATATTGTAACAAAATTTGGCATTCGGAAGTTTTTTAGAGATCTTCAACACTGTACCAAATTGTATCAAAATCGGTTGACTATATCATATAGCTCCCATAGTTTTTTTGCACAAAATTCGTTGTGTTTCGTTTGTTTAAGAAGATATTGTAACCAAATTTGGGATTCGAAAGTTTTTTAGAGATCTTCAACACTGTACCAAATTTTATCAAAATCGGTTGACTATATCATATAGCTCCCATAGGACCAATCGGTCAAAAAATCGTTTTTTAGAGTACCCAAGCACTGCAATTTACTGGATTTTATTGCAAGCAGTGGTACAGGGTATCCCAAAGTCGTCCGCGCCCGACTTTAACGTACGCCATCTTTTTTTTTTAACATTGTTTTACCAAATCGATTTGATTAATATTTACACCAAATAACGAAGGTATACTTAACTTTATTTGCATTTTTTATTTGGAACACCAGGTGATTTTACGGCGATATGACCAGTTGAAGCTCTGGCGTTATGGCCATTTCGCAAAACTGTCTCAAAGCCAGATATCGATTCTGGCGCTTAGTCGCCAGAGCATTGAGTCATGCCTCCGACTTTTCTGTGTCTTTGAATGTGTTGCAAAATTTCGTTCAGTGTACATTCTTCAAGCGATGACTCATCATAGATTTTGCTATTGTAAATTCGTTGCGGCGCACAGTGGCACGAAAGCCGAAAAAGCGTTGCAAAAATCAAATTTTCTAAACCAATTGAGATATTTTAATGAATTAAATTGTAGTTGAAAGAAAAGTCGTCTTTAAAATGAGTACTCATACATAATGATACAATATCTGAAAGCTGCGCAATATGTTGTGGAAGTTGGATTTTGTTGCCTGTGCAACATTTCCCATTGAAAAATATGTACATATGTTTTTAATATTTTCCAAACCAATTTCGGCTGCCGTGCCACTGTGCGCGCCATCAATCTGCTTTGCGTAGGAAAAAGTACTGCGCCATAAATTAATGGCTTGCAGCTGCTGTGTATACCAAATATATTTTACAAGGCCAAATATACGCAAAGAGCGATTCGACCAATCAGGAAGCATTGATTTTGCTATTGTCGCGGCGCACAGTGGCGTTTGTTTATGAAGATATTGTAACAAAATTTGGCATTCGGAAGTTTTTTAGAGATCTTCAACACTGTACCAAATTGTATCAAAATCGGTTGACTATATCATATAGCTCCCATAGTTTTTTTGCACAAAATTCGTTGTGTTTCGTTTGTTTAAGAAGATATTGTAACCAAATTTGGGATTCGAAAGTTTTTTAGAGATCTTCAACACTGTACCAAATTTTATCAAAATCGGTTGACTATATCATATAGCTCCCATAGGACCAATCGGTCAAAAAATCGTTTTTTAGAGTACCCAAGCACTGCAATTTACTGGATTTTATTGCAAGCAGTGGTACAGGGTATCCCAAAGTCGTCCGCGCCCGACTTTAACGTACGCCATCTTTTTTTTTTAACATTGTTTTACCAAATCGATTTGATTAATATTTACACCAAATAACGAAGGTATACTTAACTTTATTTGCATTTTTTATTTGGAACACCAGGTGATTTTACGGCGATATGACCAGTTGAAGCTCTGGCGTTATGGCCATTTCGCAAAACTGTCTCAAAGCCAGATATCGATTCTGGCGCTTAGTCGCCAGAGCATTGAGTCATGCCTCCGACTTTTCTGTGTCTTTGAATGTGTTGCAAAATTTCGTTCAGTGTACATTCTTCAAGCGATGACTCATCATAGATTTTGCTATTGTAAATTCGTTGCGGCGCACAGTGGCACGAAAGCCGAAAAAGCGTTGCAAAAATCAAATTTTCTAAACCAATTGAGATATTTTAATGAATTAAATTGTAGTTGAAAGAAAAGTCGTCTTTAAAATGAGTACTCATACATAATGATACAATATCTGAAAGCTGCGCAATATGTTGTGGAAGTTGGATTTTGTTGCCTGTGCAACATTTCCCATTGAAAAATATGTACATATGTTTTTAATATTTTCCAAACCAATTTCGGCTGCCGTGCCACTGTGCGCGCCATCAATCTGCTTTGCGTAGGAAAAAGTACTGCGCCATAAATTAATGGCTTGCAGCTGCTGTGTATACCAAATATATTTTACAAGGCCAAATATACGCAAAGAGCGATTCGACCAATCAGGAAGCATTGATTTTGCTATTGTCGCGGCGCACAGTGGCGTTTGTTTATGAAGATATTGTAACAAAATTTGGCATTCGGAAGTTTTTTAGAGATCTTCAACACTGTACCAAATTGTATCAAAATCGGTTGACTATATCATATAGCTCCCATAGTTTTTTTGCACAAAATTCGTTGTGTTTCGTTTGTTTAAGAAGATATTGTAACCAAATTTGGGATTCGAAAGTTTTTTAGAGATCTTCAACACTGTACCAAATTTTATCAAAATCGGTTGACTATATCATATAGCTCCCATAGGACCAATCGGTCAAAAAATCGTTTTTTAGAGTACCCAAGCACTGCAATTTACTGGATTTTATTGCAAGCAGTGGTACAGGGTATCCCAAAGTCGTCCGCGCCCGACTTTAACGTACGCCATCTTTTTTTTTTAACATTGTTTTACCAAATCGATTTGATTAATATTTACACCAAATAACGAAGGTATACTTAACTTTATTTGCATTTTTTATTTGGAACACCAGGTGATTTTACGGCGATATGACCAGTTGAAGCTCTGGCGTTATGGCCATTTCGCAAAACTGTCTCAAAGCCAGATATCGATTCTGGCGCTTAGTCGCCAGAGCATTGAGTCATGCCTCCGACTTTTCTGTGTCTTTGAATGTGTTGCAAAATTTCGTTCAGTGTACATTCTTCAAGCGATGACTCATCATAGATTTTGCTATTGTAAATTCGTTGCGGCGCACAGTGGCACGAAAGCCGAAAAAGCGTTGCAAAAATCAAATTTTCTAAACCAATTGAGATATTTTAATGAATTAAATTGTAGTTGAAAGAAAAGTCGTCTTTAAAATGAGTACTCATACATAATGATACAATATCTGAAAGCTGCGCAATATGTTGTGGAAGTTGGATTTTGTTACCTGTGCAACATTTCCCATTGAAAAATATGTACATATGTTTTTAATATTTTCCAAACCAATTTCGGCTGCCGTGCCACTGTGCGCGCCATCAATCTGCTTTGCGTAGGAAAAAGTACTGCGCCATAAATTAATGGCTTGCAGCTGCTGTGTATACCAAATATATTTTACAAGGCCAAATATACGCAAAGAGCGATTCGACCAATCAGGAAGCATTGATTTTGCTATTGTCGCGGCGCACAGTGGCGTTTGTTTATGAAGATATTGTAACAAAATTTGGCATTCGGAAGTTTTTTAGAGATCTTCAACACTGTACCAAATTGTATCAAAATCGGTTGACTATATCATATAGCTCCCATAGTTTTTTTGCACAAAATTCGTTGTGTTTCGTTTGTTTAAGAAGATATTGTAACCAAATTTGGGATTCGAAAGTTTTTTAGAGATCTTCAACACTGTACCAAATTTTATCAAAATCGGTTGACTATATCATATAGCTCCCATAGGACCAATCGGTCAAAAAATCGATTTTTAGAGTACCCAAGCACTGCAATTTACTGGATTTTATTGCAAGCAGTGGTACAGGGTATCCCAAAGTCGTCCGCGCCCGACTTTAACGTACGCCATCTTTTTTTTTTAACATTGTTTTACCAAATCGATTTGATTAATATTTACACCAAATAACGAAGGTATACTTAACTTTATTTGCATTTTTTATTTGGAACACCAGGTGATTTTACGGCGATATGACCAGTTGAAGCTCTGGCGTTATGGCCATTTCGCAAAACTGTCTCAAAGCCAGATATCGATTCTGGCGCTTAGTCGCCAGAGCATTGAGTCATGCCTCCGACTTTTCTGTGTCTTTGAATGTGTTGCAAAATTTCGTTCAGTGTACATTCTTCAAGCGATGACTCATCATAGATTTTGCTATTGTAAATTCGTTGCGGCGCACAGTGGCACGAAAGCCGAAAAAGCGTTGCAAAAATCAAATTTTCTAAACCAATTGAGATATTTTAATGAATTAAATTGTAGTTGAAAGAAAAGTCGTCTTTAAAATGAGTACGCATACATAATGATACAATATCTGAAAGCTGCGCAATATGTTGTGGAAGTTGGATTTTGTTGCCTGTGCAACATTTCCCATTGAAAAATATGTACATATGTTTTTAATATTTTCCAAACCAATTTCGGCTGCCGTGCCACTGTGCGCGCCATCAATCTGCTTTGCGTAGGAAAAAGTACTGCGCCATAAATTAATGGCTTGCAGCTGCTGTGTATACCAAATATATTTTACAAGGCCAAATATACGCAAAGAGCGATTCGACCAATCAGGAAGCATTGATTTTGCTATTGTCGCGGCGCACAGTGGCGTTTGTTTATGAAGATATTGTAACAAAATTTGGCATTCGGAAGTTTTTTAGAGATCTTCAACACTGTACCAAATTGTATCAAAATCGGTTGACTATATCATATAGCTCCCATAGTTTTTTTGCACAAAATTCGTTGTGTTTCGTTTGTTTAAGAAGATATTGTAACCAAATTTGGGATTCGAAAGTTTTTTAGAGATCTTCAACACTGTACCAAATTTTATCAAAATCGGTTGACTATATCATATAGCTCCCATAGGACCAATCGGTCAAAAAATCGTTTTTTAGAGTACCCAAGCACTGCAATTTACTGGATTTTATTGCAAGCAGTGGTACAGGGTATCCCAAAGTCGTCCGCGCCCGACTTTAACGTACGCCATCTTTTTTTTTTAACATTGTTTTACCAAATCGATTTGATTAATATTTACACCAAATAACGAAGGTATACTTAACTTTATTTGCATTTTTTATTTGGAACACCAGGTGATTTTACGGCGATATGACCAGTTGAAGCTCTGGCGTTATGGCCATTTCGCAAAACTGTCTCAAAGCCAGATATCGATTCTGGCGCTTAGTCGCCAGAGCATTGAGTCATGCCTCCGACTTTTCTGTGTCTTTGAATGTGTTGCAAAATTTCGTTCAGTGTACATTCTTCAAGCGATGACTCATCATAGATTTTGCTATTGTAAATTCGTTGCGGCGCACAGTGGCACGAAAGCCGAAAAAGCGTTGCAAAAATCAAATTTTCTAAACCAATTGAGATATTTTAATGAATTAAATTGTAGTTGAAAGAAAAGTCGTCTTTAAAATGAGTACTCATACATAATGATACAATATCTGAAAGCTGCGCAATATGTTGTGGAAGTTGGATTTTGTTGCCTGTGCAACATTTCCCATTGAAAAATATGTACATATGTTTTTAATATTTTCCAAACCAATTTCGGCTGCCGTGCCACTGTGCGCGCCATCAATCTGCTTTGCGTAGGAAAAAGTACTGCGCCATAAATTAATGGCTTGCAGCTGCTGTGTATACCAAATATATTTTACAAGGCCAAATATACGCAAAGAGCGATTCGACCAATCAGGAAGCATTGATTTTGCTATTGTCGCGGCGCACAGTGGCGTTTGTTTATGAAGATATTGTAACAAAATTTGGCATTCGGAAGGTTTTTAGAGATCTTCAACACTGTACCAAATTGTATCAAAATCGGTTGACTATATCATATAGCTCCCATAGTTTTTTTGCACAAAATTCGTTGTGTTTCGTTTGTTTAAGAAGATATTGTAACCAAATTTGGGATTCGAAAGTTTTTTAGAGATCTTCAACACTGTACCAAATTTTATCAAAATCGGTTGACTATATCATATAGCTCCCATAGGACCAATCGGTCAAAAAATCGTTTTTTAGAGTACCCAAGCACTGCAATTTACTGGATTTTATTGCAAGCAGTGGTACAGGGTATCCCAAAGTCGTCCGCGCCCGACTTTAACGTACGCCATCTTTTTTTTTTAACATTGTTTTACCAAATCGATTTGATTAATATTTACACCAAATAACGAAGGTATACTTAACTTTATTTGCATTTTTTATTTGGAACACCAGGTGATTTTACGGCGATATGACCAGTTGAAGCTCTGGCGTTATGGCCATTTCGCAAAACTGTCTCAAAGCCAGATATCGATTCTGGCGCTTAGTCGCCAGAGCATTGAGTCATGCCTCCGACTTTTCTGTGTCTTTGAATGTGTTGCAAAATTTCGTTCAGTGTACATTCTTCAAGCGATGACTCATCATAGATTTTGCTATTGTAAATTCGTTGCCGCGCACAGTGGCACGAAAGCCGAAAAAGCGTTGCAAAAATCAAATTTTCTAAACCAATTGAGATATTTTAATGAATTAAATTGTAGTTGAAAGAAAAGTCGTCTTTAAAATGAGTACTCATACATAATGATACAATATCTGAAAGCTGCGCAATATGTTGTGGAAGTTGGATTTTGTTGCCTGTGCAACATTTCCCATTGAAAAATATGTACATATGTTTTTAATATTTTCCAAACCAATTTCGGCTGCCGTGCCACTGTGCGCGCCATCAATCTGCTTTGCGTAGGAAAAAGTACTGCGCCATAAATTAATGGCTTGCAGCTGCTGTGTATACCAAATATATTTTACAAGGCCAAATATACGCAAAGAGCGTTTCGACCAATCAGGAAGCTTCGGGGCCATTATATAGGCGTAGGAAAAGTACTGCGCCATATTTTTATGGCTTGCAGCTGCAAGTGTATACCAAATATATTTTACAAGGCCAAATATACGCAAAAAGCGATTCGACCAATCAGGAAGCATTGATTGTGCTATTGTCGCGGCGCACAGTGGCGTTTGTTTATGAAGATATTGTAACCAAATATGGCATTCGGAAGTTTTTTAGAGATCTTCAACACTGTACCAAATTGTATCAAAATCGGTTGACTATATCATATAGCTCCCATAGGTTTTTTGCACAAAATTCGTTGTGTTTCGTTTGTTTAAGAAGATATTGTAACCAAATTTGGCATTCGGAAGTTTTTTAGAGATCTTCAACACTGTACCAAATTGTATCAAAATCGGTTGACTATATCATATAGCTCCCATAGTTTTTTTGCACAAAATTCGTTGTGTTTCGTTTGTTTAAGAAGATATTGTAACCAAATTTGGGATTCGAAAGTTTTTTAGAGATCTTCAACACTGTACCAAATTTTATCAAAATCGGTTGACTATATCATATAGCTCCCATAGGACCAATCGGTCAAAAAATCGTTTTTTAGAGTACCTAAGCACTGCAATTTACTGGATTTTATTGCAAGCAGTGGTACAGGGTATCCCAAAGTCGTCCGCGCCCGACTTTAACGTACGCCATCTTTTTTTTTAACATTGTTTTACCAAATCGATTTGATTAATATTTACACCAAATAACGAAGGTATACTTAACTTTATTTGCATTCTTTATTTGGAACACCAGGTGATTTTACGGCGATATGACCAGTTGAAGCTCTGGCGTTATGGCCATTTCGCAAAACTGTCTCAAAGCCAGATATCGATTCTGGCGCTTAGTCGCCAGAGCATTGAGTCATGCCTCCGACTTTTCTGTGTCTTTGAATGTGTTGCAAAATTTCGTTCAGTGTACATTCTTCAAGCGATGACTCATCATAGATTTTGCTATTGTAAATTCGTTGCGGCGCACAGTGGCACGAAAGCCGAAAAAGCGTTGCAAAAATCAAATTTTCTAAACCAATTGAGATATTTTAATGAATTAAATTGTAGTTGAAAGAAAAGTCGTCTTTAAAATGAGTACTCATACATAATGATACAATATCTGAAAGCTGCGCAATATGTTGTGGAAGTTGGATTTTGTTGCCTGTGCAACATTTCCCATTGAAAAATATGTACATATGTTTTTAATATTTTCCAAACCAATTTCGGCTGCCGTGCCACTGTGCGCGCCATCAATCTGCTTTGCGTAGGAAAAAGTACTGCGCCATAAATTAATGGCTTGCAGCTGCTGCGTATACCAAATATATTTTACAAGGCCAAATATACGCAAAGAGCGTTTCGACCAATCAGGAAGCTTCGGGGCCATTATATAGGCGTAGGAAAAGTACTGCGCCATATTTTTATGGCTTGCAGCTGCAAGTGTATACCAAATATATTTTACAAGGCCAAATATACGCAAAAAGCGATTCGACCAATCAGGAAGTATTGATTGTGCTATTGTCGCGGCGCACAGTGGCGTTTGTTTATGAAGATATTGTAACCAAATATGGCATTCGGAAGTTTTTTAGAGATCTTCAACACTGTACCAAATTGTATCAAAATCGGTTGACTATATCATATAGCTCCCATAAGTTTTTTGCACAAAATTCGTTGTGTTTCGTTTGTTTAAGAAGATATTGTAACCAAATTTGGCATACGAAAGTTTTTTAGAGATCTTCAACACTGTACCACATTTTATCAAAATCGGTTGACTATATCATATAGCTCCCATAGGACCAATCGGTCAAAAAATCGTTTTTTAGAGTACCCAAGCACTGCAGCAAAATTTGATCAAAATCGGTTGACTATACCATATACCTCCCATAGGAACGATCGGTCAAAAAAACATTTTTGGTTAAAAATTCGTCTGTTTTTGGTTGTTTATGAAGGTATCGTAATCTAATTTGGCAATCGAATGTCTTTTGGTGTTCTTAAGCAATTTACTGGATTTTATTGCAAGCAGTGGTACAGGGTATCCCAAAGTCGTCCGCGCCCGACTTTAACGTACGCCATCTTTTTTTTTTAACATTGTTTTACCAAATCGATTTGATTAATATTTACACCAAATAACGAAGGTATACTTAACTTTATTTGCATTTTTTATTTGGAACACCAGGTGATTTTACGGCGATATGACCAGTTGAAGCTCTGGCGTTATGGCCATTTCGCAAAACTGTCTCAAAGCCAGATATCGATTCTGGCGCTTAGTCGCCAGAGCGTTGAGTCATGCCACCGACTTTTCTGTGTATTTGAATGTGTTGCAAAATTTCGTTCAGTGTACATTCTTCAAGCGATGACTCATCATAGATTTTGCTATTGTAAATTCGTTGCGGCGCACAGTGGCACGAAAGCCGAAAAAGCGTTGCAAAAATCAAATTTTCTAAACCAATTGAGATATTTTAATGAATTAAATTGTAGTTGAAAGAAAAGTCGTCTTTAAAATGAGTACGCATACATAATGATACAATATCTGAAAGCTGCGCAATATGTTGTGGAAGTTGGATTTTGTTGCCTGTGCAACATTTCCCATTGAAAAATATGTACATATGTTTTTAATATTTTCCAAACCAATTTCGGCTGCCGTGCCACTGTGCGCGCCATCAATCTGCTTTGCGTAGGAAAAAGTACTGCGCCATAAATTAATGGCTTGCAGCTGCTGTGTATACCAAATATATTTTACAAGGCCAAATATACGCAAAGAGCGATTCGACCAATCAGGAAGCATTGATTTTGCTATTGTCGCGGCGCACAGTGGCGTTTGTTTATGAAGATATTGTAACAAAATTTGGCATTCGGAAGTTTTTTAGAGATCTTCAACACTGTACCAAATTGTATCAAAATCGGTTGACTATATCATATAGCTCCCATAGTTTTTTTGCACAAAATTCGTTGTGTTTCGTTTGTTTAAGAAGATATTGTAACCAAATTTGGGATTCGAAAGTTTTTTAGAGATCTTCAACACTGTACCAAATTTTATCAAAATCGGTTGACTATATCATATAGCTCCCATAGGACCAATCGGTCAAAAAATCGTTTTTTAGAGTACCCAAGCACTGCAATTTACTGGATTTTATTGCAAGCAGTGGTACAGGGTATCCCAAAGTCGTCCGCGCCCGACTTTAACGTACGCCATCTTTTTTTTTTAACATTGTTTTACCAAATCGATTTGATTAATATTTACACCAAATAACGAAGGTATACTTAACTTTATTTGCATTTTTTATTTGGAACACCAGGTGATTTTACGGCGATATGACCAGTTGAAGCTCTGGCGTTATGGCCATTTCGCAAAACTGTCTCAAAGCCAGATATCGATTCTGGCGCTTAGTCGCCAGAGCATTGAGTCATGCCTCCGACTTTTCTGTGTCTTTGAATGTGTTGCAAAATTTCGTTCAGTGTACATTCTTCAAGCGATGACTCATCATAGATTTTGCTATTGTAAATTCGTTGCGGCGCACAGTGGCACGAAAGCCGAAAAAGCGTTGCAAAAATCAAATTTTCTAAACCAATTGAGATATTTTAATGAATTAAATTGTAGTTGAAAGAAAAGTCGTCTTTAAAATGAGTACTCATACATAATGATACAATATCTGAAAGCTGCGCAATATGTTGTGGAAGTTGGATTTTGTTGCCTGTGCAACATTTCCCATTGAAAAATATGTACATATGTTTTTAATATTTTCCAAACCAATTTCGGCTGCCGTGCCACTGTGCGCGCCATCAATCTGCTTTGCGTAGGAAAAAGTACTGCGCCATAAATTAATGGCTTGCAGCTGCTGTGTATACCAAATATATTTTACAAGGCCAAATATACGCAAAGAGCGATTCGACCAATCAGGAAGCATTGATTTTGCTATTGTCGCGGCGCACAGTGGCGTTTGTTTATGAAGATATTGTAACAAAATTTGGCATTCGGAAGGTTTTTAGAGATCTTCAACACTGTACCAAATTGTATCAAAATCGGTTGACTATATCATATAGCTCCCATAGTTTTTTTGCACAAAATTCGTTGTGTTTCGTTTGTTTAAGAAGATATTGTAACCAAATTTGGGATTCGAAAGTTTTTTAGAGATCTTCAACACTGTACCAAATTTTATCAAAATCGGTTGACTATATCATATAGCTCCCATAGGACCAATCGGTCAAAAAATCGTTTTTTAGAGTACCCAAGCACTGCAATTTACTGGATTTTATTGCAAGCAGTGGTACAGGGTATCCCAAAGTCGTCCGCGCCCGACTTTAACGTACGCCATCTTTTTTTTTTAACATTGTTTTACCAAATCGATTTGATTAATATTTACACCAAATAACGAAGGTATACTTAACTTTATTTGCATTTTTTATTTGGAACACCAGGTGATTTTACGGCGATATGACCAGTTGAAGCTCTGGCGTTATGGCCATTTCGCAAAACTGTCTCAAAGCCAGATATCGATTCTGGCGCTTAGTCGCCAGAGCATTGAGTCATGCCTCCGACTTTTCTGTGTCTTTGAATGTGTTGCAAAATTTCGTTCAGTGTACATTCTTCAAGCGATGACTCATCATAGATTTTGCTATTGTAAATTCGTTGCCGCGCACAGTGGCACGAAAGCCGAAAAAGCGTTGCAAAAATCAAATTTTCTAAACCAATTGAGATATTTTAATGAATTAAATTGTAGTTGAAAGAAAAGTCGTCTTTAAAATGAGTACTCATACATAATGATACAATATCTGAAAGCTGCGCAATATGTTGTGGAAGTTGGATTTTGTTGCCTGTGCAACATTTCCCATTGAAAAATATGTACATATGTTTTTAATATTTTCCAAACCAATTTCGGCTGCCGTGCCACTGTGCGCGCCATCAATCTGCTTTGCGTAGGAAAAAGTACTGCGCCATAAATTAATGGCTTGCAGCTGCTGTGTATACCAAATATATTTTACAAGGCCAAATATACGCAAAGAGCGTTTCGACCAATCAGGAAGCTTCGGGGCCATTATATAGGCGTAGGAAAAGTACTGCGCCATATTTTTATGGCTTGCAGCTGCAAGTGTATACCAAATATATTTTACAAGGCCAAATATACGCAAAAAGCGATTCGACCAATCAGGAAGCATTGATTGTGCTATTGTCGCGGCGCACAGTGGCGTTTGTTTATGAAGATATTGTAACCAAATATGGCATTCGGAAGTTTTTTAGAGATCTTCAACACTGTACCAAATTGTATCAAAATCGGTTGACTATATCATATAGCTCCCATAGGTTTTTTGCACAAAATTCGTTGTGTTTCGTTTGTTTAAGAAGATATTGTAACCAAATTTGGCATTCGGAAGTTTTTTAGAGATCTTCAACACTGTACCAAATTGTATCAAAATCGGTTGACTATATCATATAGCTCCCATAGTTTTTTTGCACAAAATTCGTTGTGTTTCGTTTGTTTAAGAAGATATTGTAACCAAATTTGGGATTCGAAAGTTTTTTAGAGATCTTCAACACTGTACCAAATTTTATCAAAATCGGTTGACTATATCATATAGCTCCCATAGGACCAATCGGTCAAAAAATCGTTTTTTAGAGTACCTAAGCACTGCAATTTACTGGATTTTATTGCAAGCAGTGGTACAGGGTATCCCAAAGTCGTCCGCGCCCGACTTTAACGTACGCCATCTTTTTTTTTAACATTGTTTTACCAAATCGATTTGATTAATATTTACACCAAATAACGAAGGTATACTTAACTTTATTTGCATTCTTTATTTGGAACACCAGGTGATTTTACGGCGATATGACCAGTTGAAGCTCTGGCGTTATGGCCATTTCGCAAAACTGTCTCAAAGCCAGATATCGATTCTGGCGCTTAGTCGCCAGAGCATTGAGTCATGCCTCCGACTTTTCTGTGTCTTTGAATGTGTTGCAAAATTTCGTTCAGTGTACATTCTTCAAGCGATGACTCATCATAGATTTTGCTATTGTAAATTCGTTGCGGCGCACAGTGGCACGAAAGCCGAAAAAGCGTTGCAAAAATCAAATTTTCTAAACCAATTGAGATATTTTAATGAATTAAATTGTAGTTGAAAGAAAAGTCGTCTTTAAAATGAGTACTCATACATAATGATACAATATCTGAAAGCTGCGCAATATGTTGTGGAAGTTGGATTTTGTTGCCTGTGCAACATTTCCCATTGAAAAATATGTACATATGTTTTTAATATTTTCCAAACCAATTTCGGCTGCCGTGCCACTGTGCGCGCCATCAATCTGCTTTGCGTAGGAAAAAGTACTGCGCCATAAATTAATGGCTTGCAGCTGCTGCGTATACCAAATATATTTTACAAGGCCAAATATACGCAAAGAGCGTTTCGACCAATCAGGAAGCTTCGGGGCCATTATATAGGCGTAGGAAAAGTACTGCGCCATATTTTTATGGCTTGCAGCTGCAAGTGTATACCAAATATATTTTACAAGGCCAAATATACGCAAAAAGCGATTCGACCAATCAGGAAGTATTGATTGTGCTATTGTCGCGGCGCACAGTGGCGTTTGTTTATGAAGATATTGTAACCAAATATGGCATTCGGAAGTTTTTTAGAGATCTTCAACACTGTACCAAATTGTATCAAAATCGGTTGACTATATCATATAGCTCCCATAAGTTTTTTGCACAAAATTCGTTGTGTTTCGTTTGTTTAAGAAGATATTGTAACCAAATTTGGCATACGAAAGTTTTTTAGAGATCTTCAACACTGTACCACATTTTATCAAAATCGGTTGACTATATCATATAGCTCCCATAGGACCAATCGGTCAAAAAATCGTTTTTTAGAGTACCCAAGCACTGCAGCAAAATTTGATCAAAATCGGTTGACTATACCATATACCTCCCATAGGAACGATCGGTCAAAAAAACATTTTTGGTTAAAAATTCGTCTGTTTTTGGTTGTTTATGAAGGTATCGTAATCTAATTTGGCAATCGAATGTCTTTTGGTGTTCTTAAGCAATTTACTGGATTTTATTGCAAGCAGTGGTACAGGGTATCCCAAAGTCGTCCGCGCCCGACTTTAACGTACGCCATCTTTTTTTTTTAACATTGTTTTACCAAATCGATTTGATTAATATTTACACCAAATAACGAAGGTATACTTAACTTTATTTGCATTTTTTATTTGGAACACCAGGTGATTTTACGGCGATATGACCAGTTGAAGCTCTGGCGTTATGGCCATTTCGCAAAACTGTCTCAAAGCCAGATATCGATTCTGGCGCTTAGTCGCCAGAGCGTTGAGTCATGCCACCGACTTTTCTGTGTATTTGAATGTGTTGCAAAATTTCGTTCAGTGTACATTCTTCAAGCGATGACTCATCATAGATTTTGCTATTGTAAATTCGTTGCGGCGCACAGTGGCACGAAAGCCGAAAAAGCGTTGTAAAAATCAAATTTTCTAAACCAATTGAGATATTTTAATGAATTAAATTGTAGTTGAAAGAAAAGTCGTCTTTAAAATGAGTACTCATACATAATGATACAATATCTGAAAGCTGCGCAATATGTTGTGGAAGTTGGATTTTGTTGCCTGTGCAACATTTCCCATTGAAAAATATGTACATATGTTTTTAATATTTTCCAAACCAATTTCGGCTGCCGTGCCACTGTGCGCGCCATCAATCTGCTTGTGCATAAATTTATTGTGACTGCGGCGCCACGCGTTGTGACCAATCAGGAAGCATTGATTTTGCTATTGTCGCGGCGCACAGTGGCACGGAAGCCGAAAAAACGTTGAAAAAATCATATTTTCTAAACCAATTGAGATATTTTAAAAGCGAGATATCGTTTCTGGCCTTAAGTCTTAAGTGTTGTAACTTTTGACATCTTTCGGCAAAAAAAAAAAATGTTGAAAAAAATTAAAAAATTTAAGTTTTATTTTTTTTAACATTGTTTTACCAAATAGATTTAATTAATATTTATACCAAATAACGAAGGTGTAAAAGGTGTTTTTCAAAAATGAAACATACTTAAAAAAATATGAAGTTTTATGTTTGTTTAAGAAAATGAATTGGTTTAAAAAAAAATAAATTGAGATGAACTTAAAAAATATCACAATTAAATAAAATCTGAATGAAAGGATGTTTATTATTATTATATTTTTAATTTATGTAGCATTAAACAGAGTGCGTTAATTTACACTTTACTTTATTTCCATTTTTTATTTGGAACACCAGGTGATTTTACGGCGATATGACCAGTTGAAGCTCTGGCGTTATGGCCATTTCGAAAACTGTCTCAAAGCCAGATATCGTTTCTGACGCTTAGTCGCCAGAGCGTTGAGTCATGCCACCGACTTTTCTATGTCTTTGAATGTGTTGCAAAATTTCGTTCAGTGTACATTCTTCAAGCGATGACTCATCATTGATTTTGCTATTGTAAATTCGTTGCGGCGCACAGTGGCACGAAAGCCGAAAAAGCGTTGCAAAAATCACATTTTCTAAACCAATTGAGATATTTTAATGAATTAAATTGTAGTTGAAAGAAAAGTCGTCTTTAAAATGAGCCAAATATACGCAAAGAGCGTTTCGACCAATCAGGAAGCTTCGGGGCCTTTATATAGGCGTAGGAAAAGTACTGCGCCATAAATTTATGGCTTGCAGCTGCAAGTGTATACCAAATATATTTTACAAGGTCAAATATACGCAAAGCGCGTTTCGACCAATCAGGAAGCTTCGGGACCTTTATATAGGTGTAGGAAAAGTACTGCGCCATAAATTAATGGCTTTTCGTTTATTTATGATATATTGTAACCAAATTTGGCATTCGGAAGTTTTTTAGAGATCTTCAACACTGTACCAAATTTTATCAAAATCGGTTGACTATATCATATAGCTCCCATAGGTTTTTTGCACAAAATTCGTTGTGTTTCGTTTGTTTGTAAAGATATTGTAACCAAATTTGGCATTCGGAAGTTTTTTAGAGATCTTCAACACTGTACCAAATTTTATCAAAATCGGTTGACTATATCATATAGCTCCCATAGGACCAATCGGTCAAAAAAACGCTTTTTGTACAAAATTCGTTGTGTTTCGTTTGTTTGTGAAGATATTGTAACCAAATTTGGCATTCGGAAGTTTTTTAGAGATCTTCAACACTGTACCAAATTTTATCAAAATCGGTTGACTATATCATATAGCTCCCATAGGACCAATCGGTCAAAAAATCGTTTTTTGTACAAAATTCGTTGTGTTTCGTTTGTTTGTGAATATATTATAACCAAATTTGGCATTCAGAAGTTTTTTAGAGTACCCAAGCACTGCAGCAAAATTTGATCAAAATCGGTTGACTATACCATATACCTCCCATAGGAACGATCGGTCAAAAAAACATTTTTGGTTAAAAATTCGTCTGTTTTTGGTTGTTTATGAAGGTATCGTAATCTAATTTGGCAATCGAATGTCTTTTGGTGTTCTTAAGCAATTTACTGGATTTTATTGCAAGCAGTGGTACAGGGTATCCCAAAGTCGTCCGCGCCCGACTTTAACGTACGCCATCTTTTTTTTTTAACATTGTTTTACCAAATCGATTTGATTAATATTTTCACCAAATAACGAAGGTATACTTAACTTTATTTGCATTTTTTATTTGGAACACCAGGTGATTTTACGGCGATATGACCAGTTGAAGCTGTGGCGTTATGGCCATTTCGCAAAACTGTCTCAAAGCCAGATATCGATTCTGGCGCTTAGTCGCCAGAGCATTGAGTCATGCCTCCGACTTTTCTGTGTCTTTGAATGTGTTGCAAAATTTCGTTCAGTGTACATTCTTCAAGCGATGACTCATCATAGATTTTGCTATTGTAAATTCGTTGCGGCGCACAGTGGCACGAAAGCCGAAAAAGCGTTGCAAAAATCAAATTTTCTAAACCAATTGAGATATTTTAATGAATTAAATTGTAGTTGAAAGAAAAGTCGTCTTTAAAATGAGTACTCATACATAATGATACAATATCTGAAAGCTGCGCAATATGTTGTGGAAGTTGGATTTTGTTGCCTGTGCAACATTTCCCATTGAAAAATATGTACATATGTTTTTAATATTTTCCAAACCAATTTCGGCTGCCGTGCCACTGTGCGCGCCATCAATCTGCTTTGCGTAGGAAAAAGTACTGCGCCATAAATTAATGGCTTGCAGCTGCTGTGTATACCAAATATCTTTTACAAGGCCAAATATACGCAAAGAGCGATTCGACCAATCAGGAAGCATTGATTTTGCTATTGTCGCGGCGCACAGTGGCGTTTGTTTATGAAGATATTGTAACCAAATTTGGCATTCGGAAGTTTTTTAGAGATCTTCAACACTGTACCAAATTGTATCAAAATCGGTTGACTATATCATAAAGCTCCCATAGTTTTTTTGCACAAAATTCGTTGTGTTTCGTTTGTTTAAGAAGATATTGTAACCAAATTTGGGATTCGAAAGTTTTTTAGAGATCTTCAACACTGTACCAAATTTTATCAAAATCGGTTGACTATATCATATAGCTCCCATAGGACCAATCGGTCAAAAAATCGTTTTTTAGAGTACCCAAGCACTGCAATTTACTGGATTTTATTGCAAGCAGTGGTACAGGGTATCCCAAAGTCGTCCGCGCCCGACTTTAACGTACGCCATCTTTTTTTTTTAACATTGTTTTACCAAATCGATTTGATTAATATTTACACCAAATAACGAAGGTATACTTAACTTTATTTGCATTTTTTATTTGGAACACCAGGTGATTTTACGGCGATATGACCAGTTGAAGCTCTGGCGTTATGGCCATTTCGCAAAACTGTCTCAAAGCCAGATATCGATTCTGGCGCTTAGTCGCCAGAGCATTGAGTCATGCCTCCGACTTTTCTGTGTCTTTGAATGTGTTGCAAAATTTCGTTCAGTGTACATTCTTCAAGCGATGACTCATCATAGATTTTGCTATTGTAAATTCGTTGCGGCGCACAGTGGCACGAAAGCCGAAAAAGCGTTGCAAAAATCAAATTTTCTAAACCAATTGAGATATTTTAATGAATTAAATTGTAGTTGAAAGAAAAGTCGTCTTTAAAATGAGTACTCATACATAATGATACAATATCTGAAAGCTGCGCAATATGTTGTGGAAGTTGGATTTTGTTGCCTGTGCAACATTTCCCATTGAAAAATATGTACATATGTTTTTAATATTTTCCAAACCAATTTCGGCTGCCGTGCCACTGTGCGCGCCATCAATCTGCTTTACGTAGGAAAAAGTACTGCGCCATAAATTAATGGCTTGCAGCTGCTGTGTATACCAAATATATTTTACAAGGCCAAATATACGCAAAGAGCGTTTCGACCAATCAGGAAGCTTCGGGGCCATTATATAGGCGTAGGAAAAGTACTGCGCCATATTTTTATGGCTTGCAGCTGCAAGTGTATACCAAATATATTTTACAAGGCCAAATATACGCAAAAAGCGATTCGACCAATCAGGAAGCATTGATTGTGCTATTGTCGCGGCGCACGGTGGCGTTTGTTTATGAAGATATTGTAACCAAATATGGCATTCGGAAGTTTTTTAGAGATCTTCAACACTGTACCAAATTGTATCAAAATCGGTTGACTATATCATATAGCTCCCATAGGTTTTTTGCACAAAATTCGTTGTGTTTCGTTTGTTTAAGAAGATATTGTAACCAAATTTGGCATTCGGAAGTTTTTTAGAGATCTTCAACACTGTACCAAATTGTATCAAAATCGGTTGACTATATCATATAGCTCCCATAGTTTTTTTGCACAAAATTCGTTGTGTTTCGTTTGTTTAAGAAGATATTGTAACCAAATTTGGGATTCGAAAGTTTTTTAGAGATCTTCAACACTGTACCAAATTTTATCAAAATCGGTTGACTATATCATATAGCTCCCATAGGACCAATCGGTCAAAAAATCGTTTTTTAGAGTACCCAAGCACTGCAATTTACTGGATTTTATTGCAAGCAGTGGTACAGGGTATCCCAAAGTCGTCCGCGCCCGACTTTAACGTACGCCATCTTTTTTTTTTAACATTGTTTTACCAAATCGATTTGATTAATATTTACACCAAATAACGAAGGTATACTTAACTTTATTTGCATTTTTTATTTGGAACACCAGGTGATTTTACGGCGATATGACCAGTTGAAGCTCTGGCGTTATGGCCATTTCGCAAAACTGTCTCAAAGCCAGATATCGATTCTGGCGCTTAGTCGCCAGAGCATTGAGTCATGCCTCCGACTTTTCTGTGTCTTTGAATGTGTTGCAAAATTTCGTTCAGTGTACATTCTTCAAGCGATGACTCATCATAGATTTTGCTATTGTAAATTCGTTGCGGCGCACAGTGGCACGAAAGCCGAAAAAGCGTTGCAAAAATCAAATTTTCTAAACCAATTGAGATATTTTAATGAATTAAATTGTAGTTGAAAGAAAAGTCGTCTTTAAAATGAGTACTCATACATAATGATACAATATCTGAAAGCTGCGCAATATGTTGTGGAAGTTGGATTTTGTTGCCTGTGCAACATTTCCCATTGAAAAATATGTACATATGTTTTTAATATTTTCCAAACCAATTTCGGCTGCCGTGCCACTGTGCGCGCCATCAATCTGCTTTGCGTAGGAAAAAGTACTGCGCCATAAATTAATGGCTTGCAGCTGCTATGTATACCAAATATATTTTACAAGGCCAAATATACGCAAAGAGCGTTTCGACCAATCAGGAAGCTTCGGGGCCATTATATAGGCGTAGGAAAAGTACTGCGCCATATTTTTATGGCTTGCAGCTGCAAGTGTATACCAAATATATTTTACAAGGCCAAATATACGCAAAAAGCGATTCGACCAATCAGGAAGCATTGATTGTGCTATTGTCGCGGCGCACAGTGGCGTTTGTTTATGAAGATATTGTAACCAAATATGGCATTCGGAAGTTTTTTAGAGATCTTCAACACTGTACCAAATTGTATCAAAATCGGTTGACTATATCATATAGCTCCCATAAGTTTTTTGCACAAAATTCGTTGTGTTTCGTTTGTTTAAGAAGATATTGTAACCAAATTTGGCATTCGAAAGTTTTTTAGAGATCTTCAACACTGTACCAAATTTTATCAAAATCGGTTGACTATATCATATAGCTCCCATAGGACCAATCGGTCAAATAATCGTTTTTGGTTAAAAATTCGTCTGTTTTTGGTTGTTTATGAAGGTATCGTAATCTAATTTGGCAATCGAATGTCTTTTGGTGTTCTTAAGCAATTTACTGGATTTTATTGCAAGCAGTGGTACAGGGTATCCCAAAGTCGTCCGCGCCCGACTTTAACGTACGCCATCTTTTTTTTTTAACATTGTTTTACCAAATCGATTTGATTAATATTTACACCAAATAACGAAGGTATACTTAACTTTATTTGCATTTTTTATTTGGAACACCAGGTGATTTTACGGCGATATGACCAGTTGAAGCTGTGGCGTTATGGCCATTTCGCAAAACTGTCTCAAAGCCAGATATCGATTCTGGCGCTTAGTCGCCAGAGCGTTGACTCATGCCACCGACTTTTCTGTGTATTTGAATGTGTTGCAAAATTTCGTTCAGTGTACATTCTTCAAGCGATGACTCATCATAGATTTTGCTATTGTAAATTCGTTGCGGCGCACAGTGGCACGAAAGCCGAAAAAGCGTTGTAAAAATCAAATTTTCTAAACCAATTGAGATATTTTAATGAATTAAATTGTAGTTGAAAGAAAAGTCGTCTTTAAAATGAGTACTCATACATAATGATACAATATCTGAAAGCTGCGCAATATGTTGTGGAAGTTGGATTTTGTTGCCTGTGCAACATTTCCCATTGAAAAATATGTACATATGTTTTTAATATTTTCCAAACCAATTTCGGCTGCCGTGCCACTGTGCGCGCCATCAATCTGCTTGTGCATAAATTTATTGTGACTGCGGCGCCACGCGTTTTGACCAATCAGGAAGCATTGATTTTGCTATTGTCGCGGCGCACAGTGGCACGGAAGCCGAAAAAACGTTGAAAAAATCATATTTTCTAAACCAATTGAGATATTTTAAAAGCGAGATATCGTTTCTGGCCTTAAGTCTTAAGTGTTGTAACTTTTGACAACTTTCGGCAAAAAAAAAAAATGTTGAAAAAAATTAAAAAATTTAAGTTTTATTTTTTTTAACATTGTTTTACCAAATAGATTTAATTAATATTTATACCAAATAACGAAGGTGTAAAAGGTGTTTTTCAAAAATGAAACATACTTAAAAAAATATGAAGTTTTATGTTTGTTTAAGAAAATGAATTGGTTTAAAAAAAAATAAATTGAGATGAACTTAAAAAATATCACAATTAAATAAAATCTGAATGAAAGGATGTTTATTATTATTATATTTTTAATTTATGTAGCATTAAACAGAGTGCGTTAATTTACACTTTACTTTATTTCCATTTTTTATTTGGAACACCAGGTGATTTTACGGCGATATGACCAGTTGAAGCTCTGGCGTTATGGCCATTTCGAAAACTGTCTCAAAGCCAGATATCGTTTCTGACGCTTAGTCGCCAGAGCGTTGAGTCATGCCACCGACTTTTCTATGTCTTTGAATGTGTTGCAAAATTTCGTTCAGTGTACATTCTTCAAGCGATGACTCATCATTGATTTTGCTATTGTAAATTCGTTGCGGCGCACAGTGGCACGAAAGCCGAAAAAGCGTTGCAAAAATCACATTTTCTAAACCAATTGAGATATTTTAATGAATTAAATTGTAGTTGAAAGAAAAGTCGTCTTTAAAATGAGCCAAATATACGCAAAGAGCGTTTCGACCAATCAGGAAGCTTCGGGGCCTTTATATAGGCGTAGGAAAAGTACTGCGCCATAAATTTATGGCTTGCAGCTGCAAGTGTATACCAAATATATTTTACAAGGTCAAATATACGCAAAGCGCGTTTCGACCAATCAGGAAGCTTCGGGACCTTTATATAGGTGTAGGAAAAGTACTGCGCCATAAATTAATGGCTTTTCGTTTATTTATGATATATTGTAACCAAATTTGGCATTCGGAAGTTTTTTAGAGATCTTCAACACTGTACCAAATTTTATCAAAATCGGTTGACTATATCATATAGCTCCCATAGGTTTTTTGCACAAAATTCGTTGTGTTTCGTTTGTTTGTAAAGATATTGTAACCAAATTTGGCATTCGGAAGTTTTTTAGAGATCTTCAACACTGTACCAAATTTTATCAAAATCGGTTGACTATATCATATAGCTCCCATAGGACCAATCGGTCAAAAAAACGCTTTTTGTACAAAATTCGTTGTGTTTCGTTTGTTTGTGAAGATATTGTAACCAAATTTGGCATTCGGAAGTTTTTTAGAGATCTTCAACACTGTACCAAATTTTATCAAAATCGGTTGACTATATCATATAGCTCCCATAGGACCAATCGGTCAAAAAATCGTTTTTTGTACAAAATTCGTTGTGTTTCGTTTGTTTGTGAATATATTATAACCAAATTTGGCATTCAGAAGTTTTTTAGAGTACCCAAGCACTGCAGCAAAATTTGATCAAAATCGGTTTACTATACCATATACCTCCCATAGGAACGATCGGTCAAAAAAACATTTTTGGTTAAAAATTCGTCTGTTTTTGGTTGTTTATGAAGGTATCGTAATCTAATTTGGCAATCGAATGTGTTTTGGTGTTCTTAAGCAATTTACTGGATTTTATTGCAAGCAGTGGTACAGGGTATCCCAAAGTCGTCCGCGCCCGACTTTAACGTACGCCATCTTTTTTTTTTAACATTGTTTTACCAAATCGATTTGATTAATATTTACACCAAATAACGAAGGTATACTTAACTTTATTTGCATTTTTTATTTGGAACACCAGGTGATTTTACGGCGATATGACCAGTTGAAGCTGTGGCGTTATGGCCATTTCGCAAAACTGTCTCAAAGCCAGATATCGATTCTGGCGCTTAGTCGCCAGAGCATTGAGTCATGCCTCCGACTTTTCTGTGTCTTTGAATGTGTTGCAAAATTTCGTTCAGTGTACATTCTTCAAGCGATGACTCATCATAGATTTTGCTATTGTAAATTCGTTGCGGCGCACAGTGGCACGAAAGCCGAAAAAGCGTTGCAAAAATTAAATTTTCTAAACCAATTGAGATATTTTAATGAATTAAATTGTAGTTGAAAGAAAAGTCGTCTTTAAAATGAGTACTCATACATAATGATACAATATCTGAAAGCTGCGCAATATGTTGTGGAAGTTGGATTTTGTTGCCTGTGCAACATTTCCCATTGAAAAATATGTACATATGTTTTTAATATTTTCCAAACCAATTTCGGCTGCCGTGCCACTGTGCGCGCCATCAATCTGCTTTGCGTAGGAAAAAGTACTGCGCCATAAATTAATGGCTTGCAGCTGCTGTGTATACCAAATATATTTTACAAGGCCAAATATACGCAAAGAGCGATTCGACCAATCAGGAAGCATTGATTTTGCTATTGTCGCGGCGCACAGTGGCGTTTGTTTATGAAGATATTGTAACCAAATTTGGCATTCGGAAGTTTTTTAGAGATCTTCAACACTGTACCAAATTGTATCAAAATCGGTTGACTATATCATATAGCTCCCATAGTTTTTTTGCACAAAATTCGTTGTGTTTCGTTTGTTTAAGAAGATATTGTAACCAAATTTGGGATTCGAAAGTTTTTTAGAGATCTTCAACACTGTACCAAATTTTATCAAAATCGGTTGACTATATCATATAGCTCCCATAGGACCAATCGGTCAAAAAATCGTTTTTTAGAGTACCCAAGCACTGCAATTTACTGGATTTTATTGCAAGCAGTGGTACAGGGTATCCCAAAGTCGTCCGCGCCCGACTTTAACGTACGCCATCTTTTTTTTTTAACATTGTTTTACCAAATCGATTTGATTAATATTTACACCAAATAACGAAGGTATACTTAACTTTATTTGCATTTTTTATTTGGAACACCAGGTGATTTTACGGCGATATGACCAGTTGAAGCTCTGGCGTTATGGCCATTTCGCAAAACTGTCTCAAAGCCAGATATCGATTCTGGCGCTTAGTCGCCAGAGCATTGAGTCATGCCTCCGACTTTTCTGTGTCTTTGAATGTGTTGCAAAATTTCGTTCAGTGTACATTCTTCAAGCGATGACTCATCATAGATTTTGCTATTGTAAATTCGTTGCGGCGCACAGTGGCACGAAAGCCGAAAAAGCGTTGCAAAAATCAAATTTTCTAAACCAATTGAGATATTTTAATGAATTAAATTGTAGTTGAAAGAAAAGTCGTCTTTAAAATGAGTACTCATACATAATGATACAATATCTGAAAGCTGCGCAATATGTTGTGGAAGTTGGATTTTGTTGCCTGTGCAACATTTCCCATTGAAAAATATGTACATATGTTTTTAATATTTTCCAAACCAATTTCGGCTGCCGTGCCACTGTGCGCGCCATCAATCTGCTTTGCGTAGGAAAAAGTACTGCGCCATAAATTAATGGCTTGCAGCTGCTGTGTATACCAAATATATTTTACAAGGCCAAATATACGCAAAGAGCGATTCGACCAATCAGGAAGCATTGATTTTGCTATTGTCGCGGCGCACAGTGGCGTTTGTTTATGAAGATATTGTAACAAAATTTGGCATTCGGAAGTTTTTTAGAGATCTTCAACACTGTACCAAATTGTATCAAAATCGGTTGACTATATCATATAGCTCCCATAGTTTTTTTGCACAAAATTCGTTGTGTTTCGTTTGTTTAAGAAGATATTGTAACCAAATTTGGGATTCGAAAGTTTTTTAGAGATCTTCAACACTGTACCAAATTTTATCAAAATCGGTTGACTATATCATATAGCTCCCATAGGACCAATCGGTCAAAAAATCGTTTTTTAGAGTACCCAAGCACTGCAATTTACTGGATTTTATTGCAAGCAGTGGTACAGGGTATCCCAAAGTCGTCCGCGCCCGACTTTAACGTACGCCATCTTTTTTTTTTAACATTGTTTTACCAAATCGATTTGATTAATATTTACACCAAATAACGAAGGTATACTTAACTTTATTTGCATTTTTTATTTGGAACACCAGGTGATTTTACGGCGATATGACCAGTTGAAGCTCTGGCGTTATGGCCATTTCGCAAAACTGTCTCAAAGCCAGATATCGATTCTGGCGCTTAGTCGCCAGAGCATTGAGTCATGCCTCCGACTTTTCTGTGTCTTTGAATGTGTTGCAAAATTTCGTTCAGTGTACATTCTTCAAGCGATGACTCATCATAGATTTTGCTATTGTAAATTCGTTGCGGCGCACAGTGGCACGAAAGCCGAAAAAGCGTTGCACAAATCAAATTTTCTAAACCAATTGAGATATTTTAATGAATTAAATTGTAGTTGAAAGAAAAGTCGTCTTTAAAATGAGTACTCATACATAATGATACAATATCTGAAAGCTGCGCAATATGTTGTGGAAGTTGGATTTTGTTGCCTGTGCAACATTTCCCATTGAAAAATATGTACATATGTTTTTAATATTTTCCAAACCAATTTCGGCTGCCGTGCCACTGTGCGCGCCATCAATCTGCTTTGCGTAGGAAAAAGTACTGCGCCATAAATTAATGGCTTGCAGCTGCTGTGTATACCAAATATATTTTACAAGGCCAAATATACGCAAAGAGCGTTTCGACCAATCAGGAAGCTTCGGGGCCATTATATAGGCGTAGGAAAAGTACTGCGCCATATTTTTATGGCTTGCAGCTGCAAGTGTATACCAAATATATTTTACAAGGCCAAATATACGCAAAAAGCGATTCGACCAATCAGGAAGCATTGATTGTGCTATTGTCGCGGCGCACAGTGGCGTTTGTTTATGAAGATATTGTAACCAAATATGGCATTCGGAAGTTTTTTAGAGATCTTCAACACTGTACCAAATTGTATCAAAATCGGTTGACTATATCATATAGCTCCCATAAGTTTTTTGCACAAAATTCGTTGTGTTTCGTTTGTTTAAGAAGATATTGTAACCAAATTTGGCATTCGAAAGTTTTTTAGAGATCTTCAACACTGTACCAAATTTTATCAAAATCGGTTGACTATATCATATAGCTCCCATAGGACCAATCGGTCAAATAATCGTTTTTTAGAGTACCCAAGCACTGCAGCAAAATTTGATCAAAATCGGTTGACTATACCATATACCTCCCATAGGAACGATCGGTCAAAAAAACATTTTTGGTTAAAAATTCGTCTGTTTTTGGTTGTTTATGAAGGTATCGTAATCTAATTTGGCAATCGAATGTCTTTTGGTGTTCTTAAGCAATTTACTGGATTTTATTGCAAGCAGTGGTACAGGGTATCCCAAAGTCGTCCGCGCCCGACTTTAACGTACGCCATCTTTTTTTTTTAACATTGTTTTACCAAATCGATTTGATTAATATTTACACCAAATAACGAAGGTATACTTAACTTTATTTGCATTTTTTATTTGGAACACCAGGTGATTTTACGGCGATATGACCAGTTGAAGCTCTGGCGTTATGGCCATTTCGCAAAACTGTCTCAAAGCCAGATATCGATTCTGGCGCTTAGTCGCCAGAGCGTTGAGTCATGCCACCGACTTTTCTGTGTATTTGAATGTGTTGCAAAATTTCGTTCAGTGTACATTCTTCAAGCGATGACTCATCATAGATTTTGCTATTGTAAATTCGTTGCGGCGCACAGTGGCACGAAAGCCGAAAAAGCGTTGTAAAAATCAAATTTTCTAAACCAATTGAGATATTTTAATGAATTAAATTGTAGTTGAAAGAAAAGTCGTCTTTAAAATGAGTACTCATACATAATGATACAATATCTGAAAGCTGCGCAATATGTTGTGGAAGTTGGATTTTGTTGCCTGTGCAACATTTCCCATTGAAAAATATGTACATATGTTTTTAATATTTTCCAAACCAATTTCGGCTGCCGTGCCACTGTGCGCGCCATCAATCTGCTTGTGCATAAATTTATTGTGACTGCGGCGCCACGCGTTTTGACCAATCAGGAAGCATTGATTTTGCTATTGTCGCGGCGCACAGTGGCACGGAAGCCGAAAAAACGTTGAAAAAATCATATATTCTAAACCAATTGAGATATTTTAAAAGCGAGATATCGTTTCTGGCCTTAAGTCTTAAGTGTTGTAACTTTTGACATCTTTCGGCAAAAAAAAAAAATGTTGAAAAAAATTAAAAAATTTAAGTTTTATTTTTTTTAACATTGTTTTACCAAATAGATTTAATTAATATTTATACCAAATAACGAAGGTGTAAAAGGTGTTTTTCAAAAATGAAACATACTTAAAAAAATATGAAGTTTTATGTTTGTTTAAGAAAATGAATTGGTTTAAAAAAAAATAAATTGAGATGAACTTAAAAAATATCACAATTAAATAAAATCTGAATGAAAGGATGTTTATTATTATTATATTTTTAATTTATGTAGCATTAAACAGAGTGCGTTAATTTACACTTTACTTTATTTCCATTTTTTATTTGGAACACCAGGTGATTTTACGGCGATATGACCAGTTGAAGCTCTGGCGTTATGGCCATTTCGCAAAACTGTCTCAAAGCCAGATATCGTTTCTGACGCTTAGTCGCCAGAGCGTTGAGTCATGCCACCGACTTTTCTATGTCTTTGAATGTGTTGCAAAATTTCGTTCAGTGTACATTCTTCAAGCGATGACTTATCATTGATTTTGCTATTGTAAATTCGTTGCGGCGCACAGTGGCACGAAAGCCGAAAAAGCGTTGCAAAAATCACATTTTCTAAACCAATTGAGATATTTTAATGAATTAAATTGTAGTTGAAAGAAAAGTCGTCTTTAAAATGAGCCAAATATACGCAAAGAGCGTTTCGACCAATCAGGAAGCTTCGGGGCCTTTATATAGGCGTAGGAAAAGTACTGCGCCATAAATTTATGGCTTGCAGCTGCAAGTGTATACCAAATATATTTTACATTTTACGCAAAGCGCGTTTCGACCAATCAGGAAGCTTCGGGACCTTTATATAGGTGTAGGAAAAGTACTGCGCCATAAATTTATGGCTTTTCGTTTATTTATGATATATTGTAACCAAATTGGGCATTCGGAAGTTTTTTAGAGATCTTCAACACTGTACCAAATTTTATCAAAATCGGTTGACTATATCATATAGCTCCCATAGGTTTTTTGCACAAAATTCGTTGTGTTTCGTTTGTTTGTAAAGATATTGTAACCAAATTTGGCATTCGGAAGTTTTTTAGAGATCTTCAACACTGTACCAAATTTTATCAAAATCGGTTGACTATATCATATAGCTCCCATAGGACCAATCGGTCAAAAAAACGCTTTTTGTACAAAATTCGTTGTGTTTCGTTTGTTTGTGAAGATATTGTAACCAAATTTGGCATTCGGAAGTTTTTTAGAGATCTTCAACACTGTACCAAATTTTATCAAAATCGGTTGACTATATCATATAGCTCCCATAGGACCAATCGGTCAAAAAATCGTTTTTTGTACAAAATTCGTTGTGTTTCGTTTGTTTGTGAATATATTATAACCAAATTTGGCATTCAGAAGTTTTTTAGAGTACCCAAGCACTGCAGCAAAATTTGATCAAAATCGGTTAACTATACCATATACCTCCCATAGGAACGATCGGTCAAAAAAACATTTTTGGTTAAAAATTCGTCTGTTTTTGGTTGTTTATGAAGGTATCGTAATCTAATTTGGCAATCGAATGTCTTTTGGTGTTCTTAAGCAATTTACTGGATTTTATTGCAAGCAGTGGTACAGGGTATCCCAAAGTCGTCCGCGCCCGACTTTAACGTACGCCATCTTTTTTTTTTAACATTGTTTTACCAAATCGATTTGATTAATATTTACACCAAATAACGAAGGTATACTTAACTTTATTTGCATTTTTTATTTGGAACACCAGGTGATTTTACGGCGATATGACCAGTTGAAGCTCTGGCGTTATGGCCATTTCGCAAAACTGTCTCAAAGCCAGATATCGATTCTGGCGCTTAGTCGCCAGAGCATTGAGTCATGCCTCCGACTTTTCTGTGTCTTTGAATGTGTTGCAAAATTTCGTTCAGTGTACATTCTTCAAGCGATGACTCATCATAGATTTTGCTATTGTAAATTCGTTGCGGCGCACAGTGGCACGAAAGCCGAAAAAGCGTTGCAAAAATCAAATTTTCTAAACCAATTGAGATATTTTAATGAATTAAATTGTAGTTGAAAGAAAAGTCGTCTTTAAAATGAGTACTCATACATAATGATACAATATCTGAAAGCTGCGCAATATGTTGTGGAAGTTGGATTTTGTTGCCTGTGCAACATTTCCCATTGAAAAATATGTACATATGTTTTTAATATTTTCCAAACCAATTTCGGCTGCCGTGCCACTGTGCGCGCCATCAATCTGCTTTGCGTAGGAAAAAGTACTGCGCCATAAATTAATGGCTTGCAGCTGCTGTGTATACCAAATATATTTTACAAGGCCAAATATACGCAAAGAGCGATTCGACCAATCAGGAAGCATTGATTTTGCTATTGTCGCGGCGCACAGTGGCGTTTGTTTATGAAGATATTGTAACCAAATTTGGCATTCGGAAGTTTTTTAGAGATCTTCAACACTGTACCAAATTGTATCAAAATCGGTTGACTATATCATATAGCTCCCATAGTTTTTTTGCACAAAATTCGTTGTGTTTCGTTTGATTAAGAAGATATTGTAACCAAATTTGGGATTCGAAAGTTTTTTAGAGATCTTCAACACTGTTCCAAATTTTATCAAAATCGGTTGACTATATCATATAGCTCCCATAGGACCAATCGGTCAAAAAATCGTTTTTTAGAGTACCCAAGCACTGCAATTTACTGGATTTTATTGCAAGCAGTGGTACAGGGTATCCCAAAGTCGTCCGCGCCCGACTTTAACGTACGCCATCTTTTTTTTTAACATTGTTTTACCAAATCGATTTGATTAATATTTACACCAAATAACGAAGGTATACTTAACTTTATTTGCATTTTTTATTTGGAACACCAGGTGATTTTACGGCGATATGACCAGTTGAAGCTCTGGCGTTATGGCCATTTCGCAAAACTGTCTCAAAGCCAGATATCGATTCTGGCGCTTAGTCGCCAGAGCATTGAGTCATGCCTCCGACTTTTCTGTGTCTTTGAATGTGTTGCAAAATTTCGTTCAGTGTACATTCTTCAAGCGATGACTCATCATAGATTTTGCTATTGTAAATTCGTTGCGGCGCACAGTGGCACGAAAGCCGAAAAAGCGTTGTAAAAATCAAATTTTCTAAACCAATTGAGATATTTTAATGAATTAAATTGTAGTTGAAAGAAAAGTCGTCTTTAAAATGAGTACTCATACATAATGATACAATATCTGAAAGCTGCGCAATATGTTGTGGAAGTTGGATTTTGTTGCCTGTGCAACATTTCCCATTGAAAAATATGTACATATGTTTTTAATATTTTCCAAACCAATTTCGGCTGCCGTGCCACTGTGCGCGCCATCAATCTGCTTTGCGTAGGAAAAAGTACTGCGCCATAAATTAATGGCTTGCAGCTGCTGTGTATACCAAATATATTTTACAAGGCCAAATATACGCAAAAAGCGATTCGACCAATCAGGAAGCATTGATTGTGCTATTGTCGCGGCGCACAGTGGCGTTTGTTTATGAAGATATTGTAACCAAATATGGCATTCGGAAGTTTTTTAGAGATCTTCAACACTGTACCAAATTGTATCAAAATCGGTTGACTATATCATATAGCTCCCATAAGTTTTTTGCACAAAATTCGTTGTGTTTCGTTTGTTTAAGAAGATATTGTAACCAAATTTGGCATTCGAAAGTTTTTTAGAGATCTTCAACACTGTACCAAATTTTATCAAAATCGGTTGACTATATCATATAGCTCCCATAGGACCAATCGGTCAAATAATCGTTTTTTAGAGTACCCAAGCACTGCAGCAAAATTTGATCAAAATCGGTTGACTATACCATATACCTCCCATAGGAACGATCGGTCAAAAAAACATTTTTGGTTAAAAATTCGTCTGTTTTTGGTTGTTTATGAAGGTATCGTAATCTAATTTGGCAATCGAATGTCTTTTGGTGTTCTTAAGCAATTTACTGGATTTTATTGCAAGCAGTGGTACAGGGTATCCCAAAGTCGTCCGCGCCCGACTTTAACGTACGCCATCTTTTTTTTTTAACATTGTTTTACCAAATCGATTTGATTAATATTTACACCAAATAACGAAGGTATACTTAACTTTATTTGCATTTTTTATTTGGAACACCAGGTGATTTTACGGCGATATGACCAGTTGAAGCTCTGGCGTTATGGCCATTTCGCAAAACTGTCTCAAAGCCAGATATCGATTCTGGCGCTTAGTCGCCAGAGCGTTGAGTCATGCCACCGACTTTTCTGTGTATTTGAATGTGTTGCAAAATTTCGTTCAGTGTACATTCTTCAAGCGATGACTCATCATAGATTTTGCTATTGTAAATTCGTTGCGGCGCACAGTGGCACGAAAGCCGAAAAAGCGTTGTAAAAATCAAATTTTCTAAACCAATTGAGATATTTTAATGAATTAAATTGTAGTTGAAAGAAAAGTCGTCTTTAAAATGAGTACTCATACATAATGATACAATATCTGAAAGCTGCGCAATATGTTGTGGAAGTTGGATTTTGTTGCCTGTGCAACATTTCCCATTGAAAAATATGTACATATGTTTTTAATATTTTCCAAACCAATTTCGGCTGCCGTGCCACTGTGCGCGCCATCAATCTGCTTGTGCATAAATTTATTGTGACTGCGGCGCCACGCGTTTTGACCAATCAGGAAGCATTGATTTTGCTATTGTCGCGGCGCACAGTGGCACGGAAGCCGAAAAAACGTTGAAAAAATCATATATTCTAAACCAATTGAGATATTTTAAAAGCGAGATATCGTTTCTGGCCTTAAGTCTTAAGTGTTGTAACTTTTGACATCTTTCGGCAAAAAAAAAAAATGTTGAAAAAAATTAAAAAATTTAAGTTTTATTTTTTTTAACATTGTTTTACCAAATAGATTTAATTAATATTTATACCAAATAACGAAGGTGTAAAAGGTGTTTTTCAAAAATGAAACATACTTAAAAAAATATGAAGTTTTATGTTTGTTTAAGAAAATGAATTGGTTTAAAAAAAAATAAATTGAGATGAACTTAAAAAATATCACAATTAAATAAAATCTGAATGAAAGGATGTTTATTATTATTATATTTTTAATTTATGTAGCATTAAACAGAGTGCGTTAATTTACACTTTACTTTATTTCCATTTTTTATTTGGAACACCAGGTGATTTTACGGCGATATGACCAGTTGAAGCTCTGGCGTTATGGCCATTTCGCAAAACTGTCTCAAAGCCAGATATCGTTTCTGACGCTTAGTCGCCAGAGCGTTGAGTCATGCCACCGACTTTTCTATGTCTTTGAATGTGTTGCAAAATTTCGTTCAGTGTACATTCTTCAAGCGATGACTTATCATTGATTTTGCTATTGTAAATTCGTTGCGGCGCACAGTGGCACGAAAGCCGAAAAAGCGTTGCAAAAATCACATTTTCTAAACCAATTGAGATATTTTAATGAATTAAATTGTAGTTGAAAGAAAAGTCGTCTTTAAAATGAGCCAAATATACGCAAAGAGCGTTTCGACCAATCAGGAAGCTTCGGGGCCTTTATATAGGCGTAGGAAAAGTACTGCGCCATAAATTTATGGCTTGCAGCTGCAAGTGTATACCAAATATATTTTACAAGGTCAAATATACGCAAAGCGCGTTTCGACCAATCAGGAAGCTTCGGGACCTTTATATAGGTGTAGGAAAAGTACTGCGCCATAAATTTATGGCTTTTCGTTTATTTATGATATATTGTAACCAAATTTGGCATTCGGAAGTTTTTTAGAGATCTTCAACACTGTACCAAATTTTATCAAAATCGGTTGACTATATCATATAGCTCCCATAGGTTTTTTGCACAAAATTCGTTGTGTTTCGTTTGTGTGTAAAGATATTGTAACCAAATTTGGCATTCGGAAGTTTTTTAGAGATCTTCAACACTGTACCAAATTTTATCAAAATCGGTTGACTATATCATATAGCTCCCATAGGACCAATCGGTCAAAAAAACGCTTTTTGTACAAAATTCGTTGTGTTTCGTTTGTTTGTGAAGATATTGTAACCAAATTTGGCATTCGGAAGTTTTTTAGAGATCTTCAACACTGTACCAAATTTTATCAAAATCGGTTAACTATACCATATACCTCCCATAGGAACGATCGGTCAAAAAAACATTTTTGGTTAAAAATTCGTCTGTTTTTGGTTGTTTATGAAGGTATCGTAATCTAATTTGGCAATCGAATGTCTTTTGGTGTTCTTAAGCAATTTACTGGATTTTATTGCAAGCAGTGGTACAGGGTATCCCAAAGTCGTCCGCGCCCGACTTTTAACATTGTTTTACCAAATCGATTTGATTAATATTTACACCAAATAACGAAGGTATACTTAACTTTATTTGCATTTTTTATTTGGAACACCAGGTGATTTTACGGCGATATGACCAGTTGAAGCTGTGGCGTTATGGCCATTTCGCAAAACTGTCTCAAAGCTAGATATCGATTCTGGCGCTTAGTCGCCAGAGCATTGAGTCATGCCTCCGACTTTTCTGTGTCTTTGAATGTGTTGCAAAATTTCGTTCAGTGTACATTCTTCAAGCGATGACTCATCATAGATTTTGCTATTGTAAATTCGTTGCGGCGCACAGTGGCACGAAAGCCGAAAAAGCGTTGCAAAAATCAAATTTTCTAAACCAATTGAGATATTTTAATGAATTAAATTATAGTTGAAAGAAAAGTCGTCTTTAAAATGAGTACTCATACATAATGATACAATATCTGAAAGCTGCGCAATATGTTGTGGAAGTTGGATTTTGTTGCCTGTGCAACATTTCCCATTGAAAAATATGTACATATGTTTTTAATATTTTCCAAACCAATTTCGGCTGCCGTGCCACTGTGCGCGCCATCAATCTGCTTTGCGTAGGAAAAAGTACTGCGCCATAAATTAATGGCTTGCAGCTGCTGTGTATACCAAATATATTTTACAAGGCCAAATATACGCAAAGAGCGATTCGACCAATCAGGAAGCATTGATTTTGCTATTGTCGCGGCGCACAGTGGCGTTTGTTTATGAAGATATTGTAACCAAATTTGGCCTTCGGAAGTTTTTTAGAGATCTTCAACACTGTACCAAATTGTATCAAAATCGGTTGACTATATCATATAGCTCCCATAGTTTTTTTGCACAAAATTCGTTGTGTTTCGTTTGTTTAAGAAGATATTGTAACCAAATTTGGGATTCGAAAGTTTTTTAGAGATCTTCAACACTGTACCAAATTTTATCAAAATCGGTTGACTATATCATATAGCTCCCATAGGACCAATCGGTCAAAAAATCGTTTTTTAGAGTACCCAAGCACTGCAATTTACTGGATTTTATTGCAAGCAGTGGTACAGGGTATCCCAAAGTCGTCCGCGCCCGACTTTAACGTACGCCATCTTTTTTTTTTAACATTGTTTTACCAAATCGATTTGATTAATATTTACACCAAATAACGAAGGTATACTTAACTTTATTTGCATTTTTTATTTGGAACACCAGGTGATTTTACGGCGATATGACCAGTTGAAGCTCTGGCGTTATGGCCATTTCGCAAAACTGTCTCAAAGCCAGATATCGATTCTGGCGCTTAGTCGCCAGAGCATTGAGTCATGCCTCCGACTTTTCTGTGTCTTTGAATGTGTTGCAAAATTTCGTTCAGTGTACATTCTTCAAGCGATGACTCATCATAGATTTTGCTATTGTAAATTCGTTGCGGCGCACAGTGGCACGAAAGCCGAAAAAGCGTTGCAAAAATCAAATTTTCTAAACCAATTGAGATATTTTAATGAATTAAATTGTAGTTGAAAGAAAAGTCGTCTTTAAAATGAGTACTCATACATAATGATACAATATCTGAAAGCTGCGCAATATGTTGTGGAAGTTGGATTTTGTTGCCTGTGCAACATTTCCCATTGAAAAATATGTACATATGTTTTTAATATTTTCCAAACCAATTTCGGCTGCCGTGCCACTGTGCGCGCCATCAATCTGCTTTGCGTAGGAAAAAGTACTGCGCCATAAATTAATGGCTTGCAGCTGCTGTGTATACCAAATATATTTTACAAGGCCAAATATACGCAAAGAGCGTTTCGACCAATCAGGAAGCTTCGGGGCCATTATATAGGCGTAGGAAAAGTACTGCGCCATATTTTTATGGCTTGCAGCTGCAAGTGTATACCAAATATATTTTACAAGGCCAAATATACGCAAAAAGCGATTCGACCAATCAGGAAGCATTGATTGTGCTATTGTCGCGGCGCACAGTGGCGTTTGTTTATGAAGATATTGTAACCAAATATGGCATTCGGAAGTTTTTTAGAGATCTTCAACACTGTACCAAATTGTATCAAAATCGGTTGACTATATCATATAGCTCCCATAAGTTTTTTGCACAAAATTCGTTGTGTTTCGTTTGTTTAAGAAGATATTGTAACCAAATTTGGCATTCGAAAGTTTTTTAGAGATCTTCAACACTGTACCAAATTTTATCAAAATCGGTTGACTATATCATATAGCTCCCATAGGACCAATCGGTCAAATAATCGTTTTTTAGAGTACCCAAGCACTGCAGCAAAATTTGATCAAAATCGGTTGACTATACCATATACCTCCCATAGGAACGATCGGTCAAAAAAACATTTTTGGTTAAAAATTCGTCTGTTTTTGGTTGTTTATGAAGGTATCGTAATCTAATTTGGCAATCGAATGTCTTTTGGTGTTCTTAAGCAATTTACTGGATTTTATTGCAAGCAGTGGTACAGGGTATCCCAAAGTCGTCCGCGCCCGACTTTAACGTACGCCATCTTTTTTTTTTAACATTGTTTTACCAAATCGATTTGATTAATATTTACACCAAATAACGAGGGTATACTTAACTTTATTTGCATTTTTTATTTGGAACACCAGGTGATTATACGGCGATATGACCAGTTGAAGCTCTGGCGTTATGGCCATTTCGCAAAACTGTCTCAAAGCCAGATATCGATTCTGGCGCTTAGTCGCCAGAGCATTGAGTCATGCCTCCGACTTTTCTGTGTCTTTGAATGTGTTGCAAAATTTCGTTCAGTGTACATTCTTCAAGCGATGACACATCATAGATTTTGCTATTGTAAATTCGTTGCGGCGCACAGTGGCACGAAAGCCGAAAAAGCGTTGCAAAAATCAAATTTTCTAAACCAATTGAGATATTTTAATGAATTAAATTGTAGTTGAAAGAAAAGTCGTCTTTAAAATGAGTACTCATACATAATGATACAATATCTGAAAGCTGCGCAATATGTTGTGGAAGTTGGATTTTGTTGCCTGTGCAACATTTCCCATTGAAAAATATGTACATATGTTTTTAATATTTTCCAAACCAATTTCGGCTGCCGTGCCACTGTGCGCGCCATCAATCTGCTTGTGCATAAATTTATTGTGACTGCGGCGCCACGCGTTTTGACCAATCAGGAAGCATTGATTTTGCTATTGTCGCGGCGCACAGTGGCACGGAAGCCGAAAAAACGTTGAAAAAATCATATATTCTAAACCAATTGAGATATTTTAAAAGCGAGATATCGTTTCTGGCCTTAAGTCTTAAGTGTTGTAACTTTTGACATCTTTCGGCAAAAAAAAAAAATGTTGAAAAAAATTAAAAAATTTAAGTTTTATTTTTTTTAACATTGTTTTACCAAATAGATTTAATTAATATTTATACCAAATAACGACGGTGTAAAAGGTGTTTTTCAAAAATGAAACATACTTAAAAAAATATGAAGTTTTATGTTTGTTTAAGAAAATGAATTGGTTTAAAAAAAAATAAATTGAGATGAACTTAAAAAATATCACAATTAAATAAAATCTGAATGAAAGGATGTTTATTATTATTATATTTTTAATTTATGTAGCATTAAACAGAGTGCGTTAATTTACACTTTACTTTATTTCCATTTTTTATTTGGAACACCAGGTGATTTTACGGCGATATGACCAGTTGAAGCTCTGGCGTTATGGCCATTTCGCAAAACTGTCTCAAAGCCAGATATCGTTTCTGACGCTTAGTCGCCAGAGCGTTGAGTCATGCCACCGACTTTTCTATGTCTTTGAATGTGTTGCAAAATTTCGTTCAGTGTACATTCTTCAAGCGATGACTTATCATTGATTTTGCTATTGTAAATTCGTTGCGGCGCACAGTGGCACGAAAGCCGAAAAAGCGTTGTAAAAATCACATTTTCTAAACCAATTGAGATATTTTAATGAATTAAATTGTAGTTGAAAGAAAAGTCGTCTTTAAAATGAGCCAAATATACGCAAAGAGCGTTTCGACCAATCAGGAAGCTTCGGGGCCTTTATATAGGCGTAGGAAAAGTACTGCGCCATAAATTTATGGCTTGCAGCTGCAAGTGTATACCAAATATATTTTACAAGGTCAAATATACGCAAAGCGCGTTTCGACCAATCAGGAAGCTTCGGGACCTTTATATAGGTGTAGGAAAAGTACTGCGCCATAAATTTATGGCTTTTCGTTTATTTATGATATATTGTAACCAAATTTGGCATTCGGAAGTTTTTTAGAGATCTTCAACACTGTACCAAATTTTATCAAAATCGGTTGACTATATCATATAGCTCCCATAGGTTTTTTGCACCAAATTCGTTGTGTTTCGTTTGTTTGTAAAGATATTGTAACCAAATTTGGGATTCGGAAGTTTTTTAGAGATCTTCAACACTGTACCAAATTTTATCAAAATCGGTTGACTATATCATATAGCTCCCATAGGACCAATCGGTCAAAAAAACGCTTTTTGTACAAAATTCGTTGTGTTTCGTTTGTTTGTGAAGATATTGTAACCAAATTTGGCATTCGGAAGTTTTTTAGAGATCTTCAACACTGTACCAAATTTTATCAAAATCGGTTGACTATATCATATAGCTCCCATAGGACCAATCGGTCAAAAAATCGTTTTTTGTACAAAATTCGTTGTGTTTCGTTTGTTTGTGAATATATTATAACCAAATTTGGCATTCAGAAGTTTTTTAGAGTACCCAAGCACTGCAGCAAAATTTGATCAAAATCGGTTAACTATACCATATACCTCCCATAGGAACGATCGGTCAAAAAAACATTTTTGGTTAAAAATTCGTCTGTTTTTGGTTGTTTATGAAGGTATCGTAATCTAATTTGGCAATCGAATGTCTTTTGGTGTTCTTAAGCAATTTACTGGATTTTATTGCAAGCAGTGGTACAGGGTATCCCAAAGTCGTCCGCGCCCGACTTTAACGTACGCCATCTTTTTTTTTTAACATTGTTTTACCAAATCGATTTGATTAATATTTACACCAAATAACGAAGGTATACTTAACTTTATTTGCATTTTTTATTTGGAACACCAGGTGATTTTACGGCGATATGACCAGTTGAAGCTGTGGCGTTATGGCCATTTCGCAAAACTGTCTCAAAGCTAGATATCGATTCTGGCGCTTAGTCGCCAGAGCATTGAGTCATGCCTCCGACTTTTCTGTGTCTTTGAATGTGTTGCAAAATTTCGTTCAGTGTACATTCTTCAAGCGATGACTCATCATAGATTTTGCTATTGTAAATTCGTTGCGGCGCACAGTGGCACGAAAGCCGAAAAAGCGTTGCAAAAATCAAATTTTCTAAACCAATTGAGATATTTTAATGAATTAAATTATAGTTGAAAGAAAAGTCGTCTTTAAAATGAGTACTCATACATAATGATACAATATCTGAAAGCTGCGCAATATGTTGTGGAAGTTGGATTTTGTTGCCTGTGCAACATTTCCCATTGAAAAATATGTACATATGTTTTTAATATTTTCCAAACCAATTTCGGCTGCCGTGCCACTGTGCGCGCCATCAATCTGCTTTGCGTAGGAAAAAGTACTGCGCCATAAATTAATGGCTTGCAGCTGCTGTGTATACCAAATATATTTTACGAGGCCAAATATACGCAAAGAGCGATTCGACCAATCAGGAAGCATTGATTTTGCTATTGTCGCGGCGCACAGTGGCGTTTGTTTATGAAGATATTGTAACCAAATTTGGCATTCGGAAGTTTTTTAGAGATCTTCAACACTGTACCAAATTGTATCAAAATCGGTTGACTATATCATATAGCTCCCATAGTTTTTTTGCACAAAATTCGTTGTGTTTCGTTTGTTTAAGAAGATATTGTAACCAAATTTGGGATTCGAAAGTTTTTTAGAGATCTTCAACACTGTACCAAATTTTATCGAAATCGGTGACTATATCATATAGCTCCCATAGGACCAATCGGTCAAAAAATCGTTTTTTAGAGTACCCAAGCACTGCAATTTACTGGATTTTATTGCAAGCAGTGGTACAGGGTATCCCAAAGTCGTCCGCGCCCGACTTTAACGTACGCCATCTTTTTTTTTTAACATTGTTTTACCAAATCGATTTGATTAATATTTACACCAAATAACGAAGGTATACTTAACTTTATTTGCATTTTTTATTTGGAACACCAGGTGATTTTACGGCGATATGACCAGTTGAAGCTCTGGCGTTATGGCCATTTCGCAAAACTGTCTCAAAGCCAGATATCGATTCTGGCGCTTAGTCGCCAGAGCATTGAGTCATGCCTCCGACTTTTCTGTGTCTTTGAATGTGTTGCAAAATTTCGTTCAGTGTACATTCTTCAAGCGATGACTCATCATAGATTTTGCTATTGTAAATTCGTTGCGGCGCACAGTGGCACGAAAGCCGAAAAAGCGTTGCAAAAATCAAATTTTCTAAACCAATTGAGATATTTTAATGAATTAAATTGTAGTTGAAAGAAAAGTCGTCTTTAAAATGAGTACTCATACATAATGATACAATATCTGAAAGCTGCGCAATATGTTGTGGAAGTTGGATTTTGTTGCCTGTGCAACATTTCCCATTGAAAAATATGTACATATGTTTTTAATATTTTCCAAACCAATTTCGGCTGCCGTGCCACTGTGCGCGCCATCAATCTGCTTTACGTAGGAAAAAGTACTGCGCCATAAATTAATGGCTTGCAGCTGCTGTGTATACCAAACATATTTTACAAGGCCAAATATACGCAAAGAGCGTTTCGACCAATCAGGAAGCTTCGGGGCCATTATATAGGCGTAGGAAAAGTACTGCGCCATATTTTTATGGCTTGCAGCTGCAAGTGTATACCAAATATATTTTACAAGGCCAAATATACGAAAAAAGCGATTCGACCAATCAGGAAGCATTGATTGTGCTATTGTCGCGGCGCACAGTGGCGTTTGTTTATGAAGATATTGTAACCAAATATGGCATTCGGAAGTTTTTTAGAGATCTTCAACACTGTACCAAATTGTATCAAAATCGGTTGACTATATCATATAGCTCCCATAAGTTTTTTGCACAAAATTCGTTGTGTTTCGTTTGTTTAAGAAGATATTGTAACCAAATTTGGCATTCGAAAGTTTTTTAGAGATCTTCAACACTGTACCAAATTTTATCAAAATCGGTTGACTATATCATATAGCTCCCATAGTACCAATCGGTCAAAAAATCGTTATTTAGAGTACCCAAGCACTGCAGCAAAATTTGATCAAAATCGGTTGACTATACCATATACCTCCCATAGGAACGATCGGTGAAAAAAACATTTTTGGTTAAAAAGTCGTCTGTTTTTGGTTGTTTATGAAGGCATCGTAATCTAATTTGGCAATCGAATGTCTTTTGATGTTCTTAAGCAATTTAATGGATTTTATTGCAAGCAGTGGTACAGGGTATCCCAAAGTCGTCCGCGCCCGACTTTAACGTACGCCATCTTTTTTTTTTAACATTGTTTTACCAAATCGATTTGATTAATATTTACACCAAATAACGAAGGTATACTTAACTTTATTTGCATTTTTTATTTGGAACACCAGGTGATTTTACGGCGATATGACCAGTTGAAGCTGTGGCGTTATGGCCATTTCGCAAAACTGTCTCAAAGCCAGATATCGATTCTGGCGCTTAGTCGCCAGAGCATTGAGTCATGCCACCGACTTTTCTGTGTCTTTGAATGTGTTGCAAAATTTCGTTCAGTGTACATTCTTCAAGCGATGACTCATCATAGATTTTGCTATTGTAAATTCGTTGCGGCGCACAGTGGCACGAAAGCCGAAAAAGCGTTGCAAAAATCAAATTTTCTAAACCAATTGAGATATTTTAATGAATTAAATTGTAGTTGAAAGAAAAGTCGTCTTTAAAATGAGTACTCAACCATAATGATACAATATCTGAAAGCTGCGCAATATGTTGTGGAAGTTGGATTTTGTTGCCTGTGCAACATTTCCCATTGAAAAATATGTACATATGTTTTTAATATTTTCCAAACCAATTTCGGCTGCCGTGCCACTGTGCGCGCCATCAATCTGCTTGGCGTAGGAAAAAGTACTGCGCCATAAATTAATGGCTTGCAGCTGCTGTGTATACCAAATATATTTTACAAGGCCAAATATACGCAAAGAGCGTTTCGACCAATCAGGAAGCTTCGGGGCCTTAATATAGGCGTAGGAAAAGTACTGCGCCATAAATTTATGGCTTTTCGGTTGACTATATCATATAGCTCCCATAGGACCAATCGGTCAAAAAATCGTTTTTTAGAGTACCCAAGCACTGCAGCAAAATTGGGATCAAAATCGGTTGACTATACCATATACCTCCCATAGGAACGATCGGTCAAAAAAACATTTTTGGTTAAAAATTCGTCTGTTTTTGGTTGTTTATGAAGGTATCGTAATCTAATTTGGCAATCGAATGTCTTTTGGTGTTCTTAAGCAATTTACTGGATTTTATTGCAAGCAGTGGTACAGGGTATCCCAAAGTCGTCCGCGCCCGACTTTAACGTACGCCATCTTTTTTTTTTAACATTGTTTTACCAAATCGATTTGATTAATATTTACACCAAATAACGAAGGTATACTTAACTTTATTTGCATTTTTTATTTGGAACACCAGGTGATTTTACGGCGATATGACCAGTTGAAGCTGTGGCGTTATGGCCATTTCGCAAAACTGTCTCAAAGCCAGATATTGATTCTGGCGCTTAGTCGCCAGAGCATTGAGTCATGCCTCCGACTTTTCTGTGTCTTTGAATGTGTTGCAAAATTTCGTTCAGTGTACATTCTTCAAGCGATGACTCATCATAGATTTTGCTATTGTAAATTCGTTGCGGCGCACAGTGGCACGAAAGCCGAAAAAGCGTTGTAAAAATCAAATTTTCTAAACCAATTGAGATATTTTAATGAATTAAATTGTAGTTGAAAGAAAAGTCGTCTTTAAAATGAGTACTCATACATAATGATACAATATCTGAAAGCTGCGCAATATGTTGTGGAAGTTGGATTTTGTTGCCTGTGCAACATTTCCCATTGAAAAATATGTACATATGTTTTTAATATTTTCCAAACCAATTTCGGCTGCCGTGCCACTGTGCGCGCCATCAATCTGCTTGTGCATAAATTTATTGTGACTGCGGCGCCACGCGTTTTGACCAATCAGGAAGCATTGATTTTGCTATTGTCGCGGCGCACAGTGGCACGGAAGCCGAAAAAACGTTGAAAAAATCATATTTTCTAAACCAATTGAGATATTTTAAAAGCGAGATATCGTTTCTGGCCTTAAGTCTTAAGTGTTGTAACTTTTGACATCTTTCGGCAAAAAAAAAAATGTTGAAAAAAATTAAAAAATTTAAGTTTTATTTTTTTTAACATTGTTTTACCAAATAGATTTAATTAATATTTATACCAAATAACGAAGGTGTAAAAGGTGTTTTTCAAAAATGAAACATACTTAAAAAAATATGAAGTTTTATGTTTGTTTAAGAAAATGAATTGGTTTAAAAAAAAATAAATTGAGATGAACTTAAAAAATATCACAATTAAATAAAATCTGAATGAAAGGATGTTTATTATTATTATATTTTTAATTTATGTAGCATTAAACAGAGTGCGTTAATTTACACTTTACTTTATTTCCATTTTTTATTTGGAACACCAGGTGATTTTACGGCGATATGACCAGTTGAAGCTCTGGCGTTATGGCCATTTCGCAAAACTGTCTCAAAGCCAGATATCGTTTCTGACGCTTAGTCGCCAGAGCGTTGAGTCATGCCACCGACTTTTCTATGTCTTTGAATGTGTTGCAAAATTTCGTTCAGTGTACATTCTTCAAGCGATGACTCATCATTGATTTTGCTATTGTAAATTCGTTGCGGCGCACAGTGGCACGAAAGCCGAAAAAGCGTTGCAAAAATCACATTTTCTAAACCAATTGAGATATTTTAATGAATTAAATTGTAGTTGAAAGAAAAGTCGTCTTTAAAATGAGCCAAATATACGCAAGAGCGTTTCGACCAATCAGGAAGCTTCGGGGCCTTTATATAGGCGTAGGAAAAGTACTGCGCCATAAATTTATGGCTTGCAGCTGCAAGTGTATACCAAATATATTTTACAAGGTCAAATATACGCAAAGCGCGTTTCGACCAATCAGGAAGCTTCGGGACCTTTATATAGGTGTAGGAAAAGTACTGCGCCATAAATTTATGGCTTTTCGTTTATTTATGATATATTGTAACCAAATTTGGCATTCGGAAGTTTTTTAGAGATCTTCAACACTGTACCAAATTTTATCAAAATCGGTTGACTATATCATATAGCTCCCATAGGTTTTTTGCACAAAATTCGTTGTGTTTCGTTTGTTTGTAAAGATATTGTAACCAAATTTGGCATTCGGAAGTTTTTTAGAGATCTTCAACACTGTACCAAATTGTATCAAAATCGGTTGACTATATCATATAGCTCCCATAGTTTTTTTGCACAAAATTCGTTGTGTTTCGTTTGTTTAAGAAGATATTGTAACCAAATTTGGGATTCGAAAGTTTTTTAGAGATCTTCAACACTGTACCAAATTTTATCAAAATCGGTTGACTATATCATATAGCTCCCATAGGACCAATCGGTCAAAAAATCGTTTTTTAGAGTACCCAAGCACTGCAATTTACTGGATTTTATTGCAAGCAGTGGTACAGGGTATCCCAAAGTCGTCCGCGCCCGACTTTAACGTACGCCATCTTTTTTTTTTAACATTGTTTTACCAAATCGATTTGATTAATATTTACACCAAATAACGAAGGTATACTTAACTTTATTTGCATTTTTTATTTGGAACACCAGGTGATTTTACGGCGATATGACCAGTTGAAGCTGTGGCGTTATGGCCATTTCGCAAAACTGTCTCAAAGCCAGATATCGATTCTGGCGCTTAGTCGCCAGAGCATTGAGTCATGCCTCCGACTTTTCTGTGTCTTTGAATGTGTTGCAAAATTTCGTTCAGTGTACATTCTTCAAGCGATGACTCATCATAGATTTTGCTATTGTAAATTCGTTGCGGCGCACAGTGGCACGAAAGCCGAAAAAGCGTTGCAAAAATCAAATTTTCTAAACCAATTGAGATATTTTAATGAATTAAATTGTAGTTGAAAGAAAAGTCGTCTTTAAAATGAGTACTCATACATAATGATACAATATCTGAAAGCTGCGCAATATGTTGTGGAAGTTGGATTTTGTTGCCTGTGCAACATTTCCCATTGAAAAATATGTACATATGTTTTTAATATTTTCCAAACCAATTTCGGCTGCCGTGCCACTGTGCGCGCCATCAATCTGCTTGGCGTAGGAAAAAGTACTGCGCCATAAATTAATGGCTTGCAGCTGCTGTGTATACCAAATATATTTTACAAGGCCAAATATACGCAAAGAGCGTTTCGACCAATCAGGAAGCATTGATTGTGCTATTGTCGCGGCGCACAGTGGCGTTTGTTTATGAAGATATTGTAACCAAATATGGCATTCGGAAGTTTTTTAGAGATCTTCAACACTGTACCAAATTGTATCAAAATCGGTTGACTATATTAAATAGCTCCCATAGGTTTTTTGCACAAAATTCGTTGTGTTTCGTTTGTTTAAGAAGATATTGTAACCAAATTTGGCATTCGAAAGTTTTTTAGAGATCTTCAACACTGTACCAAATTTTATCAAAATCGGTTGACTATATCATATAGCTCCCATAGGACCAATCGGTCAAAAAATCGTTCTTTAGAGTACCCAAGCACTGCAGCAAAATTTGATCAAAATCGGTTGACTATACCATATACCTCCCATAGGAACGATCGGTCAAAAAAACATTTTTGGTTAAAAATTCGTCTGTTTTTGGTTGTTTATGAAGGTATCGTAATCTAATTTGGCAATCGAATGTCTTTTGATGTTCTTAAGCAATTTAATGGATTTTATTGCAAGCAGTGGTACAGGGTATCCCAAAGTCGTCCGCGCCCGACTTTAACGTACGCCATATTTTTTTTTTAACATTGTTTTACCAAATCGATTTGATTAATATTTATACCAAATAACGAAGGTATACTTAACTTTATTTGCATTTTTTATTTGGAACACCAGGTGAATTTACGGCGATATGACCAGTTGAAGCTCTGGCGTTATGGCCATTTCGCAAAACTGTCTCAAAGCCAGATATCGATTCTGGCGCTTAGTCGCCAGAGCGTTGAGTCATGCCACCGACTTTTCTGTGTATTTGAATGTGTTGCAAAATTTCGTGCAGTGTACATTCTTCAAGCGATGACTCATCATAGATTTTGCTATTGTAAATTCGTTGCGGCGCACAGTGGCACGAAAGCCGAAAAAGCGTTGCAAAAATCAAATTTTCTAAACCAATTGAGATATTTTAATGAATTAAATTGTAGTTGAAAGAAAAGTCGTCTTTAAAATGAGTACTCATACATAATGATACAATATCTGAAAGCTGCGCAATATGTTGTGGAAGTTGGATTTTGTTGCCTGTGCAACATTTCCCATTGAAAAATATGTACATATGTTTTTAATATTTTCCAAACCAATTTCGGCTGCCGTGCCACTGTGCGCGCCATCATTCTGCTTGGCGTAGGAAAAAGTACTGCGCCATAAATTAATGGCTTGCAGCTGCTGTGTATACCAAATATATTTTACAAGGCCAAAATCGGTTGACTATATCATATAGCTCCCATAGGACCAATCGGTCAAAAAATCGTTTTTTGTACAAAATTCGTTGTGTTTCGTTTGTTTGTGAATATATTATAACCAAATTTGGCATTCAGAAGTTTTTTAGAGTACCCAAGCACTGCAGCAAAATTTGATCAAAATCGGTTGACTATACCATATACCTCCCATAGGAACGATCGGTCAAAAAAACATTTTTGGTTAAAAATTCGTCTGTTTTTGGTTGTTTATGAAGGTATCGTAATCTAATTTGGCAATCGAATGTCTTTTGGTGTTCTTAAGCAATTTACTGGATTTTATTGCAAGCAGTGGTACAGGGTATCCCAAAGTCGTCCGCGCCCGACTTTTAACATTGTTTTACCAAATCGATTTGATTAATATTTACACCAAATAACGAAGGTATACTTAACTTTATTTGCATTTTTTATTTGGAACACCAGGTGATTTTACGGCGATATGACCAGTTGAAGCTGTGGCGTTATGGCCATTTCGCAAAACTGTCTCAAAGCCAGATATCGATTCTGGCGCTTAGTCGCCAGAGCATTGAGTCATGCCTCCGACTTTTCTGTGTCTTTGAATGTGTTGCAAAATTTCGTTCAGTGTACATTCTTCAAGCGATGACTCATCATAGATTTTGCTATTGTAAATTCGTTGCGGCGCACAGTGGCACGAAAGCCGAAAAAGCGTTGCAAAAATCAAATTTTCTAAACCAATTGAGATATTTTAATGAATTAAATTGTAGTTGAAAGAAAAGTCGTCTTTAAAATGAGTACTCATACATAATGATACAATATCTGAAAGCTGCGCAATATGTTGTGGAAGTTGGATTTTGTTGCCTGTGCAACATTTCCCATTGAAAAATATGTACATATGTTTTTAATATTTTCCAAACCAATTTCGGCTGCCGTGCCACTGTGCGCGCCATCAATCTGCTTGGCGTAGGAAAAAGTACTGCGCCATAAATTAATGGCTTGCAGCTGCTGTGTATACCAAATATATTTTACAAGGCCAAATATACGCAAAGAGCGTTTTGACCAATCAGGAAGCATTGATTGTGCTATTGTCGCGGCGCACAGTGGCGTTTGTTTATGAAGATATTGTAACCAAATATGGCATTCGGAAGTTTTTTAGAGATCTTCAACACTGTACCAAATTGTATCAAAATCGGTTGACTATATCATATAGCTCCCATAGGTTTTTTGCACAACATTCGTTGTGTTTCGTTTGTTTAAGAAGATGTTGTAACCAAATTTGGCATTCGAAAGTTTTTTAGAGATCTTCAACACTGTACCAAATTTTATCAAAATCGGTTGACTATATCATATAGCTCCCATAGGACCAATCGGTCAAAAAATCGTTTTTTGTACAAAATTCGTTGTGTTTCGTTTGTTTGTGAATATATTATAACCAAATTTGGCATTCAGAAGTTTTTTAGAGTACCCAAGCACTGCAGCAAAATTTGATCAAAATCGGTTGACTATACCATATACCTCCCATAGGAACGATCGGTCAAAAAAACATTTTTGGTTAAAAATTCGTCTGTTTTTGGTTGTTTATGAAGGTATCGTAATCTAATTTGGCAATCGAATGTCTTTTGATGTTCTTAAGCAATTTAATGGATTTTATTGCAAGCAGTGGTACAGGGTATCCCAAAGTCGTCCGCGCCCGACTTTAACGTACGCCATCTTTTTTTTTTAACATTGTTTTACCAAATCGATTTGATTAATATTTATTCCAAATAACGAAGGTATACTTAACTTTATTTGCATTTTTTATTTGGAACACCAGGTGATTTTACGGCGATATGACCAGTTGAAGCTCTGGCGTTATGGCCATTTCGCAAAACTGTCTCAAAGCCAGATATCGATTCTGGCGCTTAGTCGCCAGAGCGTTGAGTCATGCCACCGACTTTTCTGTGTATTTGAATGTGTTGCAAAATTTCGTGCAGTGTACATTCTTCAAGCGATGACTCATCATAGATTTTGCTATTGTAAATTCGTTGCGGCGCACAGTGGCACGAAAGCCGAAAAAGCGTTGCAAAAATCAAATTTTCTAAACCAATTGAGATATTTTAATGAATTAAATTGTAGTTGAAAGAAAAGTCGTCTTTAAAATGAGTACTCATACATAATGATACAATATCTGAAAGCTGCGCAATATGTTGTGGAAGTTGGATTTTGTTGCCTGTGCAACATTTCCCATTGAAAAATATGTACATATGTTTTTAATATTTTCCAAACCAATTTCGGCTGCCGTGCCACTGTGCGCGCCATCAATCTGCTTGGCGTAGGAAAAAGTACTGCGCCATAAATTAATGGCTTGCAGCTGCTGTGTATACCAAATATATTTTACAAGGCCAAATATACGCAAAGAGCGTTTCGACCAATCAGGAAGCATTGATTGTGCTATTGTCGCGGCGCACAGTGGCGTTTGTTTATGAAGATATTGTAACCAAATATGGCATTCGGAAGTTTTTTAGAGATCTTCAACACTGTACCAAATTGTATCAAAATCGGTTGACTATATTATATAGCTCCCATAGGTTTTTTGCACAAAATTCGTTGTGTTTCGTTTGTTTAAGAAGATATTGTAACCAAATTTGGCATTCGAAAGTTTTTTAGAGATCTTCAACACTGTACCAAATTTTATCAAAATCGGTTGACTATATCATATAGCTCCCATAGGACCAATCGGTCAAAAAATCGTTTTTTAGAGTACCCAAGCACTGCAGCAAAATTTGATCAAAATCGGTTGACTATACCATATACCTCCCATAGGAAAGATCGGTCAAAAAAACATTTTTGGTTAAAAATTCGTCTGTTTTTGGTTGTTTATGAAGGTATCGTAATCTAATTTGGCAATCGAATGTCTTTTGATGTTCTTAAGCAATTTAATGGATTTTATTGCAAGCAGTGGTACAGGGTATCCCAAAGTCGTCCGCGCCCGACTTTAACGTACGCCATATTTTTTTTTTAACATTGTTTTACCAAATCGATTTGATTAATATTTATACCAAATAACGAAGGTATACTTAACTTTATTTGCATTTTTTATTTGGAACACCAGGTGAATTTACGGCGATATGACCAGTTGAAGCTCTGGCGTTATGGCCATTTCGCAAAACTGTCTCAAAGCCAGATATCGTTTCTGACGCTTAGTCGCCAGAGCGTTGAGTCATGCCACCGACTTTTCTATGTCTTTGAATGTGTTGCAAAATTTCGTTCAGTGTACATTCTTCAAGCGATGACTCATCATTGATTTTGCTATTGTAAATTCGTTGCGGCGCACAGTGGCACGAAAGCCGAAAAAGCGTTGCAAAAATCACATTTTCTAAACCAATTGAGATATTTTAATGAATTAAATTGTAGTTGAAAGAAAAGTCGTCTTTAAAATGAGCCAAATATACGCAAAGAGCGTTTCGACCAATCAGGAAGCTTCGGGGCCTTTATATAGGCGTAGGAAAAGTACTGCGCCATAAATTTATGGCTTGCAGCTGCAAGTGTATACCAAATATATTTTACAAGGTCAAATATACGCAAAGCGCGTTTCGACCAATCAGGAAGCTTCGGGACCTTTATATAGGTGTAGGAAAAGTACTGCGCCATAAATTTATGGCTTTTCGTTTATTTATGATATATTGTAACCGAATTTGGCATTCGGAAGTTTTTTAGAGATCTTCAACACTGTACCAAATTTTATCAAAATCGGTTGACTATATCATATAGCTCCCATAGGTTTTTTGCACAAAATTCGTTGTGTTTCGTTTGTTTGTAAAGATATTGTAACCAAATTTGGCATTCGGAAGTTTTTTAGAGATCTTCAACACTGTACCAAATTTTATCAAAATCGGTTGACTATATCATATAGCTCCCATAGGACCAATCGGTCAAAAAAACGCTTTTTGTACAAAATTCGTTGTGTTTCGTTTGTTTGTGAAGATATTGTAACCAAATTTGGCATTCGGAAGTTTTTTAGAGATCTTCAACACTGTACCAAATTTTATCAAAATCGGTTGACTATATCATATAGCTCCCATAGGACCAATCGGTCAAAAAATCGTTTTTTGTACAAAATTCGTTGTGTTTCGTTTGTTTGTGAATATATTATAACCAAATTTGGCATTCAGAAGTTTTTTAGAGTACCCAAGCACTGCAGCAAAATTTGATCAAAATCGGTTGACTATACCATATACCTCCCATAGGAACGATCGGTCAAAAAAACATTTTTGGTTAAAAATTCGTCTGTTTTTGGTTGTTTATGAAGGTATCGTAATCTAATTTGGCAATCGAATGTCTTTTGGTGTTCTTAAGCAATTTACTGGATTTTATTGCAAGCAGTGGTACAGGGTATCCCAAAGTCGTCCGCGCCCGATTTTAACGTACGCCATCTTTTTTTTAACATTGTTTTACCAAATCGATTTGATTAATATTTACACAAAATAACGAAGGTATACTTAACTTTATTTGCATTTTTTATTTGGAACACCAGGTGATTTTACGGCGATATGACCAGTTGAAGCTGTGGCGTTATTGCCATTTCGCAAAACTGTCTCAAAGCCAGATATCGATTCTGGCGCTTAGTCGCCAGAGCATTGAGTCATGCCTCCGACTTTTCTGTGTCTTTGAATGTGTTGCAAAATTTCGTTCAGTGTACATTCTTCAAGCGATGACTCATCATAGATTTTGCTATTGTAAATTCGTTGCGGCGCACAGTGGCACGAAAGCCGAAAAAGCGTTGCAAAAATCAAATTTTCTAAACCAATTGAGATATTTTAATGAATTAAATTGTAGTTGAAAGAAAAGTCGTCTTTAAAATGAGTACTCATACATAATGATACAATATCTGAAAGCTGCGCAATATGTTGTGGAAGTTGGATTTTGTTGCCTGTGCAACATTTCCCATTGAAAAATATGTACATATGTTTTTAATATTTTCCAAACCAATTTCGGCTGCCGTGCCACTGTGCGCGCCATCATTCTGCTTGGCGTAGGAAAAAGTACTGCGCCATAAATTAATGGCTTGCAGCTGCTGTGTATACCAAATATATTTTACAAGGCCAAATATACGCAAAGAGCGTTTCGACCAATCAGGAAGCTTCGGGGCCATTATATAGGCGTAGGAAAAGTACTGCGCCAAAATTTTATGGCTTGCAGCTGCAAGTGTATACCAAATATATTTTACAAGGCCAAATATACGCAAAAAGCGATTCGACCAATCAGGAAGCATTGATTGTGCTATTGTCGCGGCGCACAGTGGCGTTTATTTATGAAGATATTGTAACCAAATTTGGCATTCGGAAGTTTTTTAGAGATCTTCAACACTGTACCAAATTGTATCAAAATCGGTTGACTATATCATATAGCTCCCATAGGTTTTTTGCACAAAATTCGTTGTGTTTCGTTTGTTTAAGAAGATATTGTAAGCAAATTTGGCATTCGGAAGTTTTTTAGAGATCTTCAACACTGTACCAAATTTTATCAAAATCGGTTGACTATATCATATAGCTCCCATAGGACCAATCGGTCAAAAAATCGTTTTTTAGAGTACCCAAGCACTGCAGCAAAATTTGATCAAAATCGGTTGACTATACCATATACCTCCCATAGGAACGATCGGTCAAAAAAACATTTTTGGTTAAAAATTCGTCTCTTTTTTTGGTTGTTTATGAAGGTATCGTAATCTAATTTGGCAATCGAATGTCTTTTGGTGTTCTTAAGCAATTTACTGGATTTTATTGCAAGCAGTGGTACAGGGTATCCCAAAGTCGTCCGCGCCCGATTTTAACGTACGCCATCTTTTTTTTAACATTGTTTTACCAAATCGATTTGATTAATATTTACACCAAATAACGAAGGTATACTTAACTTTATTTGCATTTTTTATTTGGAACACCAGGTGATTTTACGGCGATATGACCAGTTGAAGCTCTGGCGTTATGGCCATTTCGCAAAACTGTCTCAAAGCCAGATATCGATTCTGGCGCTTAGTCGCCAGAGCATTGAGTCATGCCACCGACTTTTCTGTGTCTTTGAATGTGTTGCAAAATTTCGTTCAGTGTACATTCTTCAAGCGATGACTCATCATAGATTTTGCTATTGTAAATTCGTTGCGGCGCACAGTGGCACGAAAGCCGAAAAAGCGTTGCAAAAATCAAATTTTCTAAACCAATTGAGATATTTTAATGAATTAAATTGTAGTTGAAAGAAAAGTCGTCTTTAAAATGAGTACTCATACATAATGCTACAATATCTGAAAGCTGCGCAATATGTTGTGGAAGTTGGATTTTGTTGCCTGTGCAACATTTCCCATTAAAAAATATGTACATATGTTTTTAATATTTTCCAAACCAATTTCGGCTGCCGTGCCACTGTGCGCGCCATCAATCTGCTTGTGCATAAATTTATTGTGGCTGCGGCGCCACGCGTTTTGACCAATCAGGAAGCATTGATTTTGCTATTGTCGCGGCGCACAGTGGCACGGAAGCCGAAAAAACGTTGAAAAAATCATATTTGCTAAACCAATTGAGATATTTTAAAAGCGAGATATCGTTTCTGGCCTTAAGTCTTAAGTGTTGTAACTTTTGACATCTTTCGGCAAAAAAAAAAAATGTTGAAAAACATTAAAAAATTTAAGTTTTATTTTTTTTAACATTGTTTTACCAAATAGATTTAATGAATATTTGTACCAAATAACGAAGGTGTAAAAGGTGTTTTTCAAAAATGAAACATACTTAAAAAAATATGAAGTTTTATGTTTGTTTAAGAAAATTAATTGGTTTAAAAAAAAAATAAATTGAGATGAACTTAAAAAATATCACAATTAAATAAAATCTGAATGAAAGGATATTTGTTATTATTATATTTTTAATTTATGTAGCATTAAACAGAGTGCGTTAAATTACACTTTACTTTATTTGCATTTTTTATTTGGAACACCAGGTGATTTTACGGCGATATGACCAGTTGAAGCTCTGGCGTTATGGTCATTTCGCAAAACTGTCTCAAAGCCAGATATCGTTTCTGGCGCTTAGTCGCCAGAGCGTTGAGTCATGCCACCGAGTTTTCTGTGTCTTTGAATGTGTTGCAAAATTTCGTTCAGTGTACATTCTTCAAGCGATGACTCATCATTGATTTTGCTATTGTATATTCGTTGCGGCGCACAGTGGCACGAAAGCCGAAAAAGCGTTGCAAAAATCAAATTTTCTAAACCAATTGAGATATTTTAATGAATTAAATTGTAGTTGAAAGAAAAGTCGTCTTTAAAATGAGTACTTATACATAATGATACAATATCTGAAAGCTGCGCAATATGTTGTGGAAGTTGGATTTTGTTGCCTGTGCAACATTTCCCATTGAAAAATATGTACATATATTTTTAATATTTTCCAAACCAATTGCGGCTGCCGTGACACTGTGCGCGCCAACAATCTGCTTGTGCATAAATTTATTGTGACAGCGGCGCCACGCGTTTTGACTTTATATATGCGTAGGAAAAGTACTGCGCCATAAATTAATGGCTTGCTGCTGCGAGTGTATACCAAATATATTTTACAAGGCCAAATATACGCAAAGCGCGTTTTGACCAATCAGGAAGCTTCGGGGCCTTTATATAGGTGTAGGAAAAGTACTGCGCCATAAATTTATGGCTTTTCGTTTGTTTATGAAGATATTGTAACCGAATTTGGCATTCGGAAGTTTTTTAGAGATCTTCAACACTGTACCAAATTTTATCAAAATCGGTTGACTATATCATATAGCTCCCATAGGTTTTTTGCACAAAATTCGTTGTGTTTCGTTTGTTTGTGAAGATATTGTAACCAAATTTGGCATTCGGAAGTTTTTTAGAGTACCCAAGCACTGCAGCAAAATTTGATCAAAATCGGTTGACTATACCATATACCTCCCATAGGAACGATCGGTCAAAAAAACATTTTTGGTTAAAAATTCGTCTCTTTTTTTGGTTGTTTATGAAGGTATCGTAATCTAATTTGGCAATCGAATGTCTTTTGGTGTTCTTAAGCAATTTACTGGATTTTATTGCAAGCAGTGGTACAGGGTATCCCAAAGTCGTCCGCGCCCGACTTTAACGTACGCCATCTTTTTTTTAACATTGTTTTACCAAATCGATTTGATTAATATTTACACCAAATAACGAAGGTATACTTTACTTTATTTGCATTTTTTATTTGGAACACCAGGTGATTTTACGGCGATATGACCAGTTGAAGCTCTGGCGTTATGGCCATTTCGCAAAACTGTCTCAAAGCCAGATATCGTTTTTGGCGCTTAGTCGCCAGAGCGTTGAGTCATGCCACCGAGTTTTCTGTGTCCTTGAATGTGTTGCAAAATTTCGTTCAGTGTACATTCTTCAAGCGATGACTCATCATTGATTTTGCTATTGTATATTCGTTGCGGCGCACAGTGGCACGAAAGCCGAAAAAGCGTTGCAAAAATCAAATTTTCTAAACCAATTGAGATATTTTAATGAATTAAATTGTAGTTGAAAGAAAAGTCGTCTTTAAAATGAGTACTCATACATAATGATACAATATCTGAAAGCTGCGCAATATGTTGTGGAAGTTGGATTTTGTTGCCTGTGCAACATTTCCCATTGAAAAATATGTACATATATTTTTAATATTTTCCAAACCAATTGCGGCTGCCGTGACACTGTGCGCGCCAACAATCTGATTGTGCATAAATTTATTGTGACAGCGGCGCCACGCGTTTTGACTTTATATATGCGTAGGAAAAGTACTGCGCCATAAATTAATGGCTTGCTGCTGCGAGTGTATACCAAATATATTTTACAAGGCCAAATATACGCAAAGCGCGTTTTGACCAATCAGGAAGCTTCGGGGCCTTTATATAGGTGTAGGAAAAGTACTGCGCCATAAATTTATGGCTTTTCGTTTGTTTATGAAGATATTGTAACCGAATTTGGCATTCGGAAGTTTTTTAGAGATCTTCAACACTGTACCAAATTTTATCAAAATCGGTTGACTATATCATATAGCTCCCATAGGTTTTTTGCACAAAATTCGTTGTGTTTCGTTTGTTTGTGAAGATATTGTAACCAAATTTGGCATTCGGAAGTTTTTTAGAGATCTTCAACACTGTTCCAAATTTTATCAAAATCGGTTGACTATATCATATAGCTCCCATAGGACCAATCGGTCAAAAAAACGCTTTTTTGTACAAAATTAGTTGTGTTTCGTTTGTTTGTGAAGATATTGTAACCAAATTTGGCATTCGGAAGTTTTTTAGAGATCTTCAACACTGTACGAAATTTTATCAAAATCGGTTGACTATATCATATAGCTCCCATAGGACCAATCGGTCAAAAAATCGTTTTTTGTACAAAATTCGTTGTGTTTCGTTTGTTTGTGAATATATTATAACCAAATTTGGCATTCAGAAGTTTTTTAGAGTACCCAAGCACTGCAGCAAAATTTGATCAAAATCGGTTGACTATACCATATACCTCCCATAGGAACGATCGGTCAAAAAAACATTTTTGGTTAAAAATTCGTCTGTTTTTGGTTGTTTATGAAGGTATCGTAATCTAATTTGGCAATCGAATGTCTTTTGGTGTTCTTAAGCAATTTACTGGATTTTATTGCAAGCAGTGGTACAGGGTATCCCAAAGTCGTCCGCGCCCGACTTTAACGTACGCCATCTTTTTTTTAACATTGTTTTACCAAATCGATTTGATTAATATTTACACCAAATAACGAAGGTATACTTTACTTTATTTGCATTTTTTATTTGGAACACCAGGTGATTTTACGGCGATATGACCAGTTGAAGCTCTGGCGTTATGGCCATTTCGCAAAACTGTCTCAAAGCCAGATATCGTTTTTGGCGCTTAGTCGCCAGAGCGTTGAGTCATGCCACCGACTTTTCTGTGTCTTTGAATGTGTTGCAAAATTTCGTTCAGTGTACATTCTTCAAGCGATGACTCATCATTGATTTTGCTATTGTAAATTCGTTGCGGCGCACAGTGGCACGAAAGCCGAAAAAGCGTTGCAAAAATCAAATTTTCTAAACCAATTGAGATATTTTAATGAATTAAATTGTAGTTTTGACTTTATATATGCGTAGGAAAAGTACTGCGCCATAAATTAATGGCTTGCTGCTGCGAGTGTATACCAAATATATTTTACAAGGCCAAATATACGCAAAGCGCGTTTTGACCAATCAGGAAGCTTCGGGGCCTTTATATAGGTGTAGGAAAAGTACTGCGCCATAAATTTATGGCTTTTCGTTTGTTTATGAAGATATTGTAACCGAATTTGGCATTCGGAAGTTTTTTAGAGATCTTCAACACTGTACCAAATTTTATCAAAATCGGTTGACTATATCATATAGCTCCCATAGGTTTTTTGCACAAAATTCGTTGTGTTTCGTTTGTTTGTGAAGATATTGTAACCAAATTTGGCATTCGGAAGTTTTTTAGAGATCTTCAACACTGTTCCAAATTTTATCAAAATCGGTTGACTATATCATATAGCTCCCATAGGACCAATCGGTCAAAAAAACGCTTTTTTGTACAAAATTAGTTGTGTTTCGTTTGTTTGTGAAGATATTGTAACCAAATTTGGCATTCGGAAGTTTTTTAGAGATCTTCAACACTGTACGAAATTTTATCAAAATCGGTTGACTATATCATATAGCTCCCATAGGACCAATCGGTCAAAAAATCGTTTTTTGTACAAAATTCGTTGTGTTTCGTTTGTTTGTGAATATATTATAACCAAATTTGGCATTCAGAAGTTTTTTAGAGTACCCAAGCACTGCAGCAAAATTTGATCAAAATCGGTTGACTATACCATATACCTCCCATAGGAACGATCGGTCAAAAAAACATTTTTGGTTAAAAATTCGTCTGTTTTTGGTTGTTTATGAAGGTATCGTAATCTAATTTGGCAATCGAATGTCTTTTGGTGTTCTTAAGCAATTTACTGGATTTTATTGCAAGCAGTGGTACAGGGTATCCCAAAGTCGTCCGCGCCCGACTTTAACGTACGCCATCTTTTTTTTAACATTGTTTTACCAAATCGATTTGATTAATATTTACACCAAATAACGAAGGTATACTTTACTTTATTTGCATTTTTTATTTGGAACACCAGGTGATTTTACGGCGATATGACCAGTTGAAGCTCTGGCGTTATGGCCATTTCGCAAAACTGTCTCAAAGCCAGATATCGTTTTTGGCGCTTAGTCGCCAGAGCGTTGAGTCATGCCACCGACTTTTCTGTGTCTTTGAATGTGTTGCAAAATTTCGTTCAGTGTACATTCTTCAAGCGATGACTCATCATTGATTTTGCTATTGTAAATTCGTTGCGGCGCACAGTGGCACGAAAGCCGAAAAAGCGTTGCAAAAATCAAATTTTCTAAACCAATTGAGATATTTTAATGAATTAAATTGTAGTTGAAAGAAAAGTCGTCTTTAAATTGAGTACTCATACATAATGATACAATATCTGAAAGCTGCGCAATATGTTGTGGAAGTTGGATTTTGTTGCCTGTGCAACATTTCCCATTGAAAAATATGTACATATATTTTTAATATTTTCCAAACCAATTGCGGCTGCCGTGCCACTGTGCGCGCCAACAATCTGCTTGTGCATAAATTTATTGTGACAGCGGCGCCACGCGTTTTGACTTTATATATGCGTAGGAAAAAGTACTGCCCCATAAATTAATGGCTTGCTGCTGCGAGTGTATACCAAATATATTTTACAAGGCCAAATATACGCAAAGCGCGTTTTGACCAATCAGGAAGCTTCGGGGCCTTTATATAGGTGTAGGAAAAGTACTGCGCCATAAATTTATGGCTTTTCGCTTGTTTATGAAGATATTGTAACCGAATTTGGCATTCGGAAGTTTTTTAGAGATCTTCAACCCTGTACCAAATTTTATCAAAATCGGTTGACTATATCATATAGCTCCCATAGGTTTTTTGCACAAAATTCGTTGTGTTTCGTTTGTTTGTGAAGATATTGTAACCAAATTTGGCATTCGGAAGTTTTTTAGAGATCTTCAACACTGTACGAAATTTTATCAAAATCGGTTGACTATATCATATAGCTCCCATAGGACCAATCGGTCAAAAAATCGTTTTTTGTACAAAATTCGTTGTGTTTCGTTTGTTTGTGAATATATTGTAACCAAATTTGGCATTTGGAAGTTTTTTAGAGATCTTCAACACTGTACCAAATTTTATCAAAATCGGTTGACTATATCATATAGCTCCCATAGGACCAATCGGTCAAAAAAACGTTTTTTGTACAAAATTCGTTGTGTTTCGTTTGTTTGTGAATATATTATAACCAAATTTGGCATTCAGAAGTTTTTTAGAGTACCCAAGCACTGCAGCAAAATTTGATCAAAATCGGTTGACTATACCATATACCTCCCATAGGAACGATCGGTCAAAAAAACATTTTTGGTTAAAAATTCGTCTGTTTTTGGTTGTTTATGAAGGTATCGTAATCTAATTTGGCAATCGAATGTCTTTTGGTGTTCTTAAGCAATTTACTGGATTTTATTGCAAGCAGTGGTACAGGGTATCCCAAAGTCGTCCGCGCCCGACTTTAACGTACGCCATCTTTTTTTTAACATTGTTTTACCAAATCGATTTGATTAATATTTACACCAAATAACGAAGGTATACTTTACTTTATTTGCATTTTTTATTTGGAACACCAGGTGATTTTACGGCGATATGACCAGTTGAAGCTCTGGCGTTATGGCCATTTCGCAAAACTGTCTCAAAGCCAGATATCGTTTTTGGCGCTTAGTCGCCAGAGCGTTGAGTCATGCCACCGACTTTTCTGTGTCTTTGAATGTGTTGCAAAATTTCGTTCAGTGTACATTCTTCAAGCGATGACTCATCATTGATTTTGCTATTGTAAATTCGTTGCGGCGCACAGTGGCACGAAAGCCGAAAAAGCGTTGCAAAAATCAAATTTTCTAAACCAATTGAGATATTTTAATGAATTAAATTGTAGTTGAAAGAAAAGTCGTCTTTAAAATGAGTACTCATACATAATGATACAATATCTGAAAGCTGCGCAATATGTTGTGGAAGTTGGATTTTGTTGCCTGTGCAACATTTCCCATTGAAAAATATGTACATATGTTTTTAATATTTTCCAAACCAATTTCGGCTGCCGTGCCACTGTTCGCGCCATCAATCTGCTTGTGCGTAAATTTATTGTGACTGCGGCGCCACGCGTTTTGACCAATCAGGAAGCATTGATTTTGCTATTGTCGCGGCGCACAGTGGCACGGAAGCCGAAAAAACGTTGAAAAAATCATATTTTCTAAACCAATTGAGATATTTTAAAAGCGAGATATCGTTTCTGGCCTTAAGTCTTAAGTGTTGTAACTTTTGACATCTATCGGCAAAAAAATAAAATGTTGAAAAACATTAAAAAATTTAAGTTTTATTTTTTTTAACATTGTTTTACCAAATCGATTTGATTAATATTTACACCGTTATGGCCATTTCGTAAACGGTCATAAAGCGAGATATCGTTTCTGGTCTTAAGTCTTAAGTGTTGTAACTTTTGACATTATTCGGCAAAAAAAATAATTTTAAAATGAAAATAATTACTGAATCGTTTGTTGAGCAATGTTAATATATTTATATTTACCTACAAAATAAATCAATTTTTTTCACTATCTAAATAAGAAGTATATATTCTATTAAATATTATAAAAATGTATTGTAACTTTTGACATCTTTCGGCAAAACAAAAAATATTGAAAAACATTAAAAAATTTAAGTTTTATTTTTTTTTAACATTGTTTTACCAAATAGATTTAATTAATATTTATACCAAATAACGAAGGTGTAAAAGGTGTTTTTCAAAAATGAAACATACTTAATGATGTTGGGCCACGAACGTTCACCAACAACAACCCCAAATAGATTTATTCATCATTTTCGGATGAACTGTTGTAATATTCGCACAATTTTAAACTTAACAATAGCGAATTTACGATCCACTTAGCGTTCATTTCGAATATCGTAATTTACTAACGCCATCTATTGCTCATTATGTTTGCTACAGTTAAAATCAACATATGTTTTGGTTTGTTTTTTTTGTGTTTTGCAATTGAACTGCAGCTTAGAGTAATGTCAATGTCAAAGGGCGGAAGTATTGCACCGTTGAACCAAACTACCAGAGATTTGGCCCATCCACTACCTCAGCCTCGTGGGATAGTTTCTTTTCCGTTTTACCCGCCGAGTAGTGAAGTTCTGCCTAAAGCTGTTTAAGTATTTTTTTTCAAGTGCTGTTAAAAGGTTAAGTTTTGTTAAAAAAAAAAAAAACACAAGTTGTGAAGTGTGCAAATTAATAAATTTAATTAAAATTTGCAAAAAAAAAAATAAATAAATAAATCAAATTTATTTAAAAGTGCCTCTTTGAAAAGGCTAAAAATTGAAGAAAAATATCTGCAAATCATTTGTCTTAATGACAATTAAATCAATCGCACTTTCATCATTTTGTCTTAACGAAAATTTTTAGTGCATTGCGTTTTTATATGCTGCACTCAACTTGTATGGCCATCCAAACTTGTGGATACCCTCTACTAGATGCGAATTGGTACCCCTATTATAGCGTTGCTGCTAGACCAAATTTCTTAAGAGCTGTTTCTGTGATGGAATTTGATTACGCCAAGAGAAAGGGCATAGAATAGTTAGCACACCCGCTAAGAGAGCGTGGCTAAGCAGTGGATGAAAGCTTCGGATCACCGCCTCCGCTTTGTGCTTTGTCCGTCGCTGGAGTATAAGATCAGCTGTCTTCGATGTACAATAAAGACTAGAAATTGCTAGCTGCGCTCCCCTTTTTCTTGTTGTTGCAGTCCTATTGATTTATATAAAAAAAAAAAAAAAAAAAAAAAAAAAACAAATCTTGCTGCATACATACTACCTATCTATACCCATATATATATATATATATATTATAAATACATATGTATACCATATATTATAATTTACATATATTATCAGAATATTTTTTTTTATTGAAATAATTTGTAAGTACATTTTGTAGGATTTGGCATCATAGGTTTTAACAAAAGATTGTAAGTCAACAAAAAGATAGGAGCAGCCAAGAGCGAAATATTAATATAAAAATGTAAACATATTGTGCTTTTCATAAAAAAACCAAAGAAGAAAAATAGAAACAGAGACATATTAGAGCCTTTAAAAAGAATAGAGTAAAGTAATGAAAATTTAAAGAAGCACTATATAACGAAGCTTTAGTTAAGTAGAGTTATTATCTCTTTTCCTCCCTTTAAGCAACAACACAGCGAAAGATCTTTCGGCGTGGGACTTGCGTTATCGTAAGTGTTTGAAAAAAAAAAAGAAACCCATACACATGTAATTTAATTAAGCTAAAGATACTCAATGTTTGCGCTGCATCTTTGATCATTTAAATATTATTTTGCAATCAGTTATGGACATACAAAAAAAAAACAAATAATAACAATAATAATAATAATAATTATGTAAATATTAGCTTTAAGTACCTTTTGTGTATTTTACATTTTTTTTAAGGTCTCCTATATATACGATCAATAATGCTAGGTTTGGATAGGTTCTTACAATTTAATTAAATTTTTTTTTATAAGAAAGATAGTGTTAAATATTGCGTTGAATATATTACAGAATGTTTTTTTGAATTCGACATGATTCGTTAATTTAATTTTTCTTTCTCTCTGATATGATGCAGTAAAAATAATAATGTAGTGTAATTGTCTATGGGGTCCTTCGACAGCTTTGTTTGTTTTGTTTCCGAGGACCATGGTTGGGTGGGTAAAGAACGTGGGTGACCAGAACACCTTAGTCATCCCACCAATAAAGTTTCAGAGAAAGAACTTCAAATCTTTTTTTTTTGTAAGTATGTATGTCAGGTTCTAGTGCACACTTGTTATTGTGGCTAGTTTGGTTATTCGTTTGAATTGTTCAGACCTGTAATGTCTGTAGGGACTCTTAATTAAAGTTAATGTAGTATGACTATTCGCAGTAGCAAAAACCCCCCCAAGCCGCGTAGAGCTAGAACGCAATTAAAGGGTCCCGCTGAGCTATCTGTGAATATTCATGATCCACCACCAAAAACACTACACTGTATAAATACAACCAAGAGCATGTGTAGAACGCACATTCGGATGACCAGGAACGGATCGCCTTGATTCCGACGTTGAAATACCGAGTCGGTATAGCCATGTCTGGCTGTCAGGATCTCAGAGACTGTTAAAGCGATGTAGCTGAAATTTTACGCAGATGAAGATTTTCGATTTATGTCGATATCTGACCCCCAGCCATCATAAGTGAATTTCGCGGTGATATGATTTTTCCAATATTTTATGCGTTCTTCTGTAACCAGTGTGGAGGCGAATCCAACAAACCATAGATCATCAAAATCGGCCCAACCGTTCTTGAGTTATAAATGGTGTAACTAACATAACTTTTAACTCTCTTTTATATATATAGATTAAACAGAGTGCGCTAAATTACACTTTACTTTGTTTCCATTTTTTATTTGGAACACCAGGTTATTTTACGGCGATATGACCAGTTGAAGCTCTGGCGTTATGGCCATTTCCTAAACTGTCTTAAAGGCAGATATCGTTTCTGGCGTTAAGTCGCTAGAGCGTTGTGTCATGCCACCGACTTTTCTGTGTCTTTGAATGTGTTGCAAAATTTCGTTCAGTGTACTCTTCTTCAAGCGATGACTCATCATTGATTTGGCTATTGTAAATTCAGCGAGGCGCCAGAGATCTGCTTGTGCATAAATTTATTGTGACAGGGGCGCCAAGTTGCAGCTGCACGAACAGAACGTTGACCAATCAGGAAGCTTGGACGAACCTAACGGGGCTTTTTATTAGTGCTCGCCGACAGGCAACTACACTGATCACAAAAATATAGTATATTACTATATTATTATATATATACCAGTGGTTTTTTTGGGTAATTTAAATTGTCATATAAACTAATATGACTTTTCTGGTGGCAATCATTTAATGCATATAATTAAAAAATCGTTTGTTGAGCAACGTTTATATTTTTATATCAATAAATTTTTATTTTTTTTATATATATTTGAAGTATTTAATTATTCCTGCATATTCCATCTAAGAACTTTCCAATTGGAATTTTTTTTTTTTTTTGGTGCAAAACGATATTTATACCTACAAGTTCCCTAAATTTTTACCCATTTTGATGAAACTCGAATGTTACAACAAAGAACTTATTTAAAGTATACGGGGTAAGTTTCAAGTTGGTATGTTGAGGGGTGTGGGAGAAAACACGGTAAATGGATTGCGGGGGGTGGTGGGACCGCATCGATAAAATTTTGATGTGGATTTGTTCATTAGAGCCACATGAATGAGCTTACCAATTCTAGGTCACTTGTAGCCATAATTGCGTAGAGTCAAATATTGACGCAGTTTATTGGCAAGGGGAGGTGAAATTTGCACATTTTTGACTATATCTTCTGTTGTATTTCATCTGAAATTTAACAGAGCGATACGTTGTGATTACATGCATCTGTGTGTAAAAAAATTTGTTTGACACAAAAGGTACAGGGTATTCCACTGTCGGGCACCGCCTCGACTGTACCACATTTTTTACACATAGATGCATGTATCCACAACGCTCTGTTAAATTTCAAATGAAAATATTAAACGGTGTGGCTAAAAACCGCGAAAATCTACAGCGGGGGAACGGGGAAAGATATTGACATGATTCAACAAACTTCATCTGCTTAGGAAATATGCGCACCAGCAGGTAAAGTTCCGTGTCTCTAGCTCTTATAGTCTCCGAGATCTAGGCGTTCATACGGACGGACGGACGGACGGACGGACGGACATGGCTCAATCGCTACCCGAGGTTATGATAAGCATTTTGGTATAAAGGACTTGGGGTCTGCCACGCCTCCTTCTGTCCGTTACATACATTGCACAAATCTAGTATACCCTTTGTACCTATAGGTACAGGGTATAAAAATGAACAAAATCGGACAAATACAACAGAAGTTATAGTCAAAAATGTGCAAATTTCACCTCCCCCTTGCCAATAAACTGCGTCAATATTTTGACTCTACGCAATTATGGCTACAAGTGACCTAGAATCACAATTTTTGGTAAGCTCATTCATGTGGCTCTAATGAACAAATCCACATCCAAATTTTATCGATGCGGTCCCCCCAACCCCCCCGCAATCGATTTACCGTGTTTTCTCCCACACCCCTCAACATATCAACTTGAAACTTACCAATATAATTAAAATAGCTTCTTTGACGTAAACTTTCGATTTTTCATCAAAATCGGTACAAAATTTACGGAACTTATAGGTATAAATATCGTTTTGCACCAAAAAAAAAAATAAATTCCAATTGGAAAGTTCTTAGATGGAATATGCAGGAAAAAATTTTTTTGCCACAAAAGGTACAGGGTATTCCACTGTCGGGCACCGCCTCGACTGTACCACATTTTTTTTTATTTATAATAGTCGCTCGTATTTACTACCGATTTTACAGTTAGTAACTTTTACTAAGAAATTGGAAAGATAAAGCTACCTTATGGTGAAAAGTAGAAACCACTCTCGCCGTAAGAAGTTAAAGCAAAAAAAATCCGCTCAGCGCTTTGCTTTATGGTGGTGAAAGATAAATGATGACTCTGTCTTCGAATACTGTCGGAAAGTTTTGAGAAAAAAGTACTTCATATGATCTTTGACCCTTCACACGATGATGAAGATTATAGCATTCAGCGGTACGGCGAACTCTTCGAGCTCTACGGCAACATTGACATGGTCAAGCGGATTAGTATCAAGACCGCTAACTTGTTCATGTGGGAAGGAGTACATCAAGCCAGCACTGGATAAAATGGCAATACCCATCTCTTAGGCATCACGGAATGAAAAAGGCGAGAGCGAAGTACAGGCGCCTGGGAGAGGTAACCCTATAACTATGAAAGCTGAGTAGTTTGAGAGCAACACACGTAAAAAAAGACACATAACAAAGTATGAATGATAGTCATTATTTTGCACAGTGTAGGGTTCCATCAGAGACACACCAGCTCAATCTAACTGAGTACGAAACATAGAGAGAGATGCCTCTAATTTCATTTTGGTAGCAGACGCAGCTCTAAACCCATTTATTGTTGCTGTTATTTTTGCTGAGCGAATGAATGATTGAACGAATGAATGAATGAAATGAATGCGAAGGACTCCTTCTCTATAGCGCCTAATGGCAGGCATTACATTTCATACAAAATTCAATTGCCTGCCCCAACGCTACTCTCTCTACCCAACTCCACTTCATCTTTCCAACCTTCCGTGAATATTTGTTCCAATGTCACAGAAATCGAGGTTGCGAAAATATGCCAACGAAAGGCTTTGGGTTGTATATTCGTTACGAGATTTATTACCCGTCCTGACGTTGCCCTCACACGCGCATTACATTGGTATTAATAAAGGTGGTATGTCACCCTTTGCGATCTCTCACCCCTTTTGACTTGGTCATATAGTGTGCAACCAGGGGTGAGGGGGCAATTCGCGGCAACAATTTAATAAATATAACAACAATATTTTCAAAAGTTGTCGCTTTAAAATGACCAAAATGTATTGGCTGCTAAATAAAAAAAGTCCTCTTCCTCTACGGTGTAAAAGAGCGCTTTATAACACAATAGTGGCACCTACTTGGAGGTACGCTATCCAGATCTGGGGTATGGCGGCTCGCTCGAATCGCTTACGTATACAGACGTTCCAAAATAAGGCATTGCGGCTTATTACTGGTTGCGATTGGTACGTAAGGAATTCGACCCTGCACCACGACCTCAATCTGGATACCGTGCAAATCCAAATCAACAAGCAAGTAAGCCGATACAATGAGCGTCTAACCAGACACACAAACAGGCTGGCGAAAAACTTACTGAATGAAAACCCAATAACAAGATTAAAAAGGCGATCGTTGATAAATTTATTTCCCTAACTCCAACATTGTTTTAACGGCCTGATTTGGCCTTGAGGCAGTTCATGCCCAATGATGGCTCCAGCTGCATCCTGGATTGGCGACAATAAAACATATCATAAATGCAATATATAAAAATACATGAATTTTTGAGTTTTTGCAATAAATAAATAAATAAAAAAAAAAATATTTTCAAACGCTTTTTGGGTGCATTTGCAGCTTAAATGAAATAGTTTTGGCTGACAATAGCTTCCATTTAGTATCTATGAGATATATAAGAATTTTTTATTACTTTATGCCTAGCATTGTATGTAGGCATTGAACTGCGTGCGAACTCTCTGGGACACAAAAAAAAAAAGGTTTTGGTAATATAAATTATTGAAATTCAGTCGATTTCCAGCCGAGTGACTACAAATGGCTAAATTTGAGATTAGATGGTGTTAGGCAGATGAGACATATGTGGGGAATTCAATTTATGAGCAGATATTTGAAGGTGTATGCCGAATTTATTCATGCGTCTCTCAGAAACATAGTCATACGTTGGTTATTATTATGTCAACTTACCAATACATCACTGCCAATACAGGCACACCTTCAGAACAGGTGTGTAGACAGGGTGTGGGCTAAGCAGCCTAAAAACCCCCACTATGTATATTTTAGTAAAATTTTATATAGAAATATAAACTATTGATTGTCCCAAACAGATCATTGGGTGGGCGCAATAATATATGAAAGTTATATAATAATTATGTACTAATATATAAATAATAGAAATATATATTTACTTACCCATAAAACTTTAAAATATAATTTTGTTTAATAAAATTTTTTTATTTAACGCAAAAGAAAACACTGCAATTTCTATTTACCACACATAAAAAATAACAAAAAAAAACTGTTAAACAATGGCAGAGCATACTTAACACTCTCAGAGCTCTATACTTCTCTGGTAGGCACACAAGACAAAAAAAAAACTACAATTTTATTTACACACATAAAAAAATAACAACAAAAACTGTTTAATAATGGCAGAGCATATTTAACTCTCTCACGCATAAGTAGCTCGCATCGCTTTGGTAAGCTGACTCTCTATATATAAACACCTTTGTATTAAACACAGAAACAAAAAAAAAAATAAATAAATAAATAAACACTGCACTTTTTATTTACTCTCATAAAATAAAACCAAAAACTGCTTAGCATATGCACTGCTCGCAAGCAGTACATAAATCTTTTAAATGCAACAATTTTTGTATTAAACACAGAACACAACAAAAACAAAAAAAAATGTGGTACAGTCGAGGCGGTGCCCGACAGTGGAATACCCTGTACCTTTTGTGTCAAAAAAATGTTTCCTGCATATTCCATCTAAGAACTTTCCAATTGGAATTTATTTTTTTTTGGTGAAAATCGATATTTATACCTATAAGTTCCCTAAAATTTTACCCATTTTGATGAAACTCGAATGTTACAACAAAGAACTTATTTAAAGTATACGGGGTAAGTTTCAAGTTGGTATGTTGAGGGGTGTGGGAGAAAACACGGTAAATGGATTGCGGGGGTCGGGGGGACCGCATCGATAAAATTTGGATGTGGATTTGTTCATTAGAGCCACATGAATGAGCTTACCAAAAATTGTGATTCTAGGTCACTTGTAGCCATAATTGCGTAGAGTCAAATATTGACGCAGTTTATTGGCAAGGGGAGGTGAAATTTGCACATTTTTGACTATAACTTCTGTTGTATTTGTCCGATTTTGTTCATTTTTTACATATAGATGAATGTAACTACAACGAATCGCTCTGTTAAATTTCAGATGAAAATATGAAAAGGTGTGGCTAAAAACCGCGGAACTCTACTGCGGGGGAACGGGGAAAGATATTGACATGATTCAACAAACTTCATCTGCTTAGGAAATATGCGCACCAGCTGGTAAAGTTTCGTGTCTCTAGCTCTTATAGTCTCTGAGATCTAGGCGTTCATACGGACGGACAGACGGACGGACGGACGGACGGACGGACGGACGGACATGGCTCAATCGCTACCCGAGGTTATGATAAGCATTTTGGTATAAAGGACTTGGGGTCTGCCACGCCTCCTTCTGTCCGTTACATACATTGCACAAATCTAGTATACCCTTTGTACCTATAGGTACAGGGTATAAAAATTAAGTAATAATACACTTTGTGTTATTTTCTGTTAGAACACCCTATTCTACTCTAAAATAATTATGTAATATTTATAAAATACTCTATCTCTAAAACATAATCACCTTCACAACATCTTCATAATTTTATTGTTTAAACATACACGTATCACTATTATATCTAAGTTAGATAATCTAACACATAAATAACATAGCCAAAGGCCTTAGTAGCCAGCGCTATACCTTTATTCCTAAGCTAGGTTAGAAATTTATTTTTAATCTTGCTGTATATAATAATAATAAAAATACATTGACTCAGTCTTCGTCTTCAACACAAAAAAAAAAAAATTTAATTGTAATTAAGGCTACAAAAAATCAACAAATGTGAATTTAATACATTAGAAATTTCTAAAATAAATTTTTTAAGTCGATATTTTGATATACATATACTACATATATACATATGCATTTCAATACACATATTATAACTACTCGAGGACTTGAATAAATATATTAATAATATAGTATAGAATATGTAAGCGGTTAAAGTATGCCAGCGAAAATTTTTCTTAACTTAACATAAATAAATACTTTTTACTTTTTTGACTAAATAAAAATTATATACCATTGTAAGTGTGTAAGGACTAGGGTATAATTACTAAGTTAATACAGAATGTACTACAATGATTATAAATGATTTTTCATTGTGATCATTTTGCAGACGACATAATTGCTGTGAATCTTACATTTCTTAAAATAAATTATATTTTTTGGGCTTATGTGGATTTTAATACACTACTAAAATTTAATTAAAAGAATTGTTTTGTGAATCACCTAATCGTAAGCCTTACAAGTTGCCACTATCGGGTTAAGTATATTGTAGAATCCAAAATAAGTTCATAATGGCTTTTATACAATTGAAAGATAAATGAAACAAATATCAGTAATAGCTTCTAACGAAGTACGACAAGAATATATGTACATAGCTTCCTCAAATTTTCTTAAATTAACCAATTTCCTAGTTTTGGCGATGTTCGCTGTTTGGAAAGCCATTTGCCAACTGTTTTTTTTTTTATCAAAAATTGGAAGCTTCGATTTAACTGCGCCCTCGCATACCATCATTCGTTGGTGTGCTGGCTTTTTATCTAACTCAAAGCAAACAGCATCAGCATTTAAATGACGCTTAAAATCCGAATAACGTCGGGCCTCGTAAGACATGTATTTAGACCCCAACGCTGATGCAGCTACTGCTGCAGACACCGTTCCATTACCGCTTCGGTAGGGCATCGATGGTGGTGAAGACTCTTGTCGTTTGCGCTCAAAATATTCCACTTTTTTAGCAATTTGCGCCGATCGTGTGCTAGGTAGTGCGGTGAATGTTCGATCATCCCACAACAATGAATCCGAGCCAGCAAGGCTGCTTATGTCGTCGGAGCCGTCAGTATAAATGGACGATGTTAGGTTCTTGCAGTACAGTAATTGATTTGTAGCAAAAGGGCTACGCTGCAGCAACGTGTGTATTTCAGAGTCGAGGGTCAGACGGTTAACTGTGGGTCGCTTCCATTGTTGCTAAGCATGGCATGATGACAAGTAAAGCGCCGTTGATGCGGCCGAGAGGCAACCACTTTAGCTTCTAAATCATCAAGTGAGTCCAACGCTGTAGAAGACGATGTGATGCCATTTGAACGCGTGATTTTTTTGGGTAATTAAAATTGTCATATAAACTCATATGACTTTTCTGGTGGCAATCATTTGATGCAACTAATCGTTTTTTCACCAATGTTCAAATTTTTATATTTACCTACAAAATAAATCAATTTTTTTCATTATATACATAAGAAGTATATGTATATTCTATTAAATATTATTAAAATGTATTGTAACTTTTGACATTTTTCGGCCAGAGTTTGGGGGTGTCTCCTTCTGTATGTTTGAGCAACGAATCATCCCGGCGTGGATTTTCCTCATTGTATCTAAACGCAATATTATCCGTAGAATTATCAGTACATATCCTATTTCTTTTAACAACGTGATTGCTATGAGAAAGAGCACATAAATACGATCGCTTACCCATCATTCTTTATGTGATCTTTAATAAAAACTACTTGATCCATGTTTGGTGGAGTTACTTGCTGCTGCTTACTGGTAAACTTTAAAAATCAAAGATACCAGCAATTACACCATTCAAATTTAAAATCGGAGCAATGGAAATTTCAGATGGCAGAAAATGCAACAGTTTTGTAAAATCATTTTATTTAAACATCGATCAGTGTGGTATTTGAAAAGTTTATTTGTCCCTTTGTAATTAATTTTTTTTCACATAGTTTATTTCTTATTGCACTATAAGACTTTCATTACTTAGTACGACAGAGTATACTTTTTTAGCTGATTGTGTGTATACTGGTGAGAAGCGAACTAATTGTTTGAGATGGATAATTATGTATTTTTTTAATTGGCCTCCTGAGATGAATTTAAAATTCATATTTGGCCGCAAATGGACGACTTAGTATATAAAATCTCGGTATACTCTGAACATTTTTAATAAAACACTTATGTGAACAATTATAGCCGATCATAAAAGTGCGCCAATCTTTTTGGCAGATTAATACTTTGTGGAAAACTTGTACCTATGGTTAATAGTTGCCTCTCAAAAACTTGAATTTACGTGTTCAGGCAATTTTCTGAATTTACCAATTCAATGCCCTTAATATGTGTAATTGTCTAAAACTACATTGACTCAGTCTTCGTCTTCAACAAAAAAAAAAAAAAACACAAAAGTAATTATAATTAAGGCTACAAAAAATCAACAAATGTGAATTTAATACATTAGAAATTTCTAAAATAAATTTTTTAAGTCGATATTTTGATATACATATACTACATATATACATATGCATTTCAATACACATATTATAACTACTCGAGGACTTGAATAAATATATTAATAATATAGTATAGAATATGTAAGCGGTTAAAGTATGCCAGCGAAAATTTTTCTTAACTTAACATAAATAAATACTTTTTACTTTTTTGACTAAATAAAAATTATATACCATTGTAAGTGTGTAAGGACTAGGGTATAATTACTAAGTTAATACAGAATGTACTACAATGATTATAAATGATTTTTCATTGTGAACATTTTGCAGACGACATAATTGCTGTGAATAATACATTTCTTAAAATAAATTATATTTTTTGGGCTTATGTGGATTTTAATACACTACTAAAATTTAATTAAAAGAATTGTTTTGTGAATCACCTAATCGTAAGCCTTACAAGTTGCCACTATCGGGTTAAGTATATTGTAGAATCCAAAATAAGTTCATAATGGCTTTTATACAATTGAAAGATAAATGAAACAAATATCAGTAATAGCTTCTAACGAAGTACGACAAGAAAATATGTACATAGCTTCCTCAAATTTTCTTAAATTAACCAATTTCCTAGTTTTGGCGATGTTCGCTGTTTGGAAAGCCATTTGCCAACTGTTTTTTTTTATCAAAAATTGGAAGCTTCGATTTAACTGCGCCCTCGCATACCATCATTCGTTGGTGTGCTGGCTTTTTATCTAACTCAAAGCAAATAGCATCAGCATTTAAATGACGCTTAAAATCCGAATAACGTCGGGCCTCGTAAGACATGTATTTAGACCCCAACGCTGATGCAGCTACTGCTGCAGCTACCGTTCCATTACCGCTTCGGTAGGGCATCGATGGTGGTGAAGACTCTTGTCGTTTGCGCTCAAAATATTCCACTATTTTAGCAATTTGCGCCGATCGTGTGATAGGTAGTGCGGTGAATGTTCGATCATCCCACAACAATGAATCCGAGCCAGCAAGGCTGCTTATGTCGTCGGAGCTGTCAGTATAAATGGACGATGTTCGGTTCTTGCAGTACAGTAATTGATTTGTAGCAAAAGGGCTACGCTGCAGCAACGTGTGTATTTCAGAGTCGAGGGTCAGACGGTTAAGAAGTCCCGCCGCGGCACCTAACTGTGGGTCGCTTCCATTGTTGCTAAGCATGGCATGATGACAAGTAAAGCGCCGTTGATGCGGCCGAGAGGCAACCACTTCAGCTTCTAAATCATCAAGTGAGTCCAACGCTGTAGAAGACGATGTGTTGCCACAGGTCACTGCCAAATTGTCTATAAGCAACACGGATGATGAGGTAGAAGAAGATTCATTTAAAAATTGGCGTTGTTGCGGTTGTTGTGAGGTTGATGCAGCATAGTAACAGCAGCGACATAGGCTTGCTAGTTTATCTCTAAAATAAAAAGTGATAAAAGTAACATTTTAAATCATAAACATAAAAAAGAATCGTTCTCACCCAAGTTCATTGCTAGGACAACCGTCAGAGTCAAACATTAACTGCGATTTAAGCTGCTCGTAGCAGCAAGTACTACTGTTTCCTGCTCTACTGCAACTACGGCCTCCCAAACCTCCTATGTTGTTAATATGCCGACTGTAACTGGTGTTTGTTATGACGGCGTCTGACTCCTCGTTGAAGCATGAGAAAAAGCCACTTTCAATAGAGTCGCGGCGGGTAAGATTTGTTTTTAAAGGCAGCAACTCGCAAGAATTTTTAAGATCATGTAATTCTAAATCATTGCAGGAAGAAACAGAGGTAGGTGTCGCAGCTAAAGGAAGAAAGCAGGTGGCCAAAAGTGGTGACGGTGCAACAAAAGCTACCGAAGCACTGCAGCTAGGAAACTCAATAGATTTCTTGCAATCGACCATGTCCTCATCAGGAATAGATTCAGAGCCCAAAGTGGCAGCCGTCAGTGTGACTGTTGAAGCACTTGCTTTGAGAAGTGGCGGGTTTTCCAGCTCGTTACTATTTTTTATATTGACGCTGCTGCTACCACGAAAGAGGGGGTGTGCATACAGTGAATTTGCCCGAAATTTTCGCGCTGCTGGTAATGTCGATGGGCGTCTAGAGCCGTCGTCGCTGCTGGATTCGGCATCAGCGCAGTTGCCACCGCCATCGGCATCTCCACCCTCAGAGGTGCAATCATCGCAATCGTCGTCATCAGTTGCTGCAGCTACCGCCGACGCTAATGCTGCAGCAGTACGTTTCGGCAGCTTAAGTTCTATTGCACTATACTTTCGCGCTAGCTGTGGCGATACGGGCAGACTTTTTGGTTCAGTAAGCGGAATATTTGCAGCCGCTGTTGCTGATTTCTTCGCATTTGTATCTACTCCCTGCATGATAGCCATGCTTTGGATGGCAATAAGCTCTTTGAAGAAAGGGGCTGACATTTCAAAGCACGAGCTAAATAGATCGCCAACACCGGCAGCGTAAGTCTTTGGATTTGCACCTAATATCTTCTTAACTCCACGCAACTGCGCAAGCGCTGTAAATGGATTTGGTTTTGTGCCGTTGTCTTTATACACAGTGGGCTTATACTGCGGGTCCTTTAAGCACATCGTTTCTCCGACCTTACGCAAAGTCAGCACTGCAGACCCAGGTGAATTTATAGCTGGCAGTATCACTCCTGATGATTGATTGCACCCTGCCAACTGGCGTGGTGGCGTTGGTGACCTAGTGGATGACCGTTGGCGTTGCATTTGATGACAACGCGCCTTGTCGCTGGGTGTCGTATGTAGCGGGAAATGTATTATGTTCTCACTAAGGGAGCGGCGATGTAACAGAATTTCAGCCTCAAGCTTCTGTGTAGCACGGCGAACACGCGACTTAAGTATACTGTCATCACATTCCTTGCTACTTGTAGAGGCCTCTTGCTGCACCGGCATCGTCGAAGATGTTGACTTTCCGGATGTACTACTGATTGGGAACCGAAATCCGTTTTCATCTATTTCCTGCTGATGTCGCGGTGTTAGCACACCTGCCGGTGCAGTGCAAAATATGTTGGCAACGCTGGGAGCAGTGTTTCCCTTGGCTGCATTCTCACCGTCGCTACCGCATGGAGAAAAATTATTAAGTTCAAGCGAACTCAGTGGGCTAGCGCAAGTTGACTCGTGGTCGTATTTCTCTGTTAAAAGCATCAACTTCTTAGTTGCATCGTGGAAACTGGGGCGACTCTTTGGATCGTACTACAGATAAAAAAAAAGTATTACATTAACATTTATAAATCATAATATTAGCCACAGGACTTACCAGGCAACAATAAAAAGCTAGCCTTAAAAACACAGGTGGTGTATCCAGAGGGCACAGCTCAACAAATGCCAAGTAGTCCAATCCAAACGAGGCAGTTCGGGGCATCATGTCAGGATCTGCTTCGATGCGTGCAATAATCTCACATTGGATAATGCCGAATGAGAAAACATCACTAGTCTGATCATACCATTGACTTTTTAGGCACTCGGGACTGACCCAGTAGGGAGATCCAACAGTCTCAAGTCGCGCTCTACATCTATAAACATAATGTCTTTTTTTAACTCTTTTACACATTTTGTAGTTTACTAGTTACTTACGACTTGTCTGGTATCTTTGCAGCTAACCCGAAATCACCTACAACGGCTTCATATTGATCGTTTGCCATATTGCGTATAAGCACGTTCTAAAATAAAATAAAAAGTATTTTTTGCCAATGTTAAGTTATTTATTTAGCTTACTTTGCTTGTTAAATCTCTATGAAATATGCCAGAATCATGCACGTAAGCCATGCCACGTGCTACACCTAGCGCCAGTCTTATTTTCTGTATAGAACTTAGCGTAACCTCTCGATTGGCCAATAACTGCTCCAACGATCCTCCGTTCATATACTCAGTTAGCGCATGCAGTTGCCCTTCTTGCACACAAACACCCATAAAACTGAAAAAATAAATAAAAAAATATATAATATTATTTTATGAAAGTATTTTGTTTGCTTTTCGAAATTAAAAAGCGATGAGAATTGATCTCGTAATGAAATGTTAATTAACTCTTCAGTATAGGTATATTCTCAGGTATATAAAAATGAAAAGCCTGACCGCTAAAAAACTTTACAATTAGGTAATAGTATGTACACTTGTTTAATTTTAGCGATATATCGATATAAGCAACTGGCACAAACATTTACTAACTCTCACTAAGTGAAGGATAAAAACAACGAATATTATTAAGTAACATATGTGTACTAATGTAATTTTCTATTAGCACACCCTATTCTACTTCAAGATAAATATGTAACATTCATAAAACATTTATTTGTTATGTAACATGTAACATTTATTTATTATTCAAACATACACGTATTAGTATTATATCTAACACATAAATACCATAATACCATAGCCAAAGGCCTTTGTAGCCAGCGCTATACACTTATCCCTAAGCTAGGTTAGAAATTTATTTGTAATCTTGCTGTATATAATAATAATAATTAAAAACATATGTGTATTATGTCATTCATTGCTGCCGTCAAATTTGAAAAATCATAAAAATTTCTTTTAAATTGAATTTTTCTAGTGGTCGGATGAACGGACTCGGTTGTTGATGGTTTAAATTTTTTCTAAGAAATATAGGGTTTGCAACGCTTTCTTCAATGCCTATTAGACAAATTAATAATTACTGTCCAAAAAGTAAGGTGACATTAGAAAATAAACTGCGCGCCCCATAATTGGATTTGGAGATATTTTTTCAGGTTGTCTTTGTCCTCCATGCCAAGTTACACGTCAAAATATTCATTAGTGTTTGAGTACGCTTCATTTTTGTGAGCTGCTAAAAGTGAATTTTTCGATCAGCGTTATGCGTCTTTTGCGTGAAGCTATTCGCCAAAAAGTGGCCGGAATTGTGGTGAGACAACTCATGGTTTTTACACCATGAAAATGTAACGCCTCACACAGCATTGATTCTTCGTGCCCATTTCAAATCAACCCATATCGTTCCACAACCACCGTATTCGCCTGATATGGCACCGTGTGACTTCTGGCAATTCAACAAACTCTAAAGACCGCTCCGGGGACACCGTTTTGAGTCGAGAGAGAGCTGAAGGCCATCCCGGAAATCGATTTTAACAACTGTTTCGAAGATTGGAAAATACGTTGGAATAAGTGCATTGTATCAGGGGGGATTACTTTGAGGGCGATGAAATTAATTTGGACGAATAAATAAAGTTTTTCAAAATAAATGCAATGTCACCTTATTTCTTAGATACAATAAATAAAATATGTAAATATTTTATTTATGAACACGAATCATTGTGCTAATTTGTTTTACCATAGCGTATATATATTAGTTGGATGTACACATAAATTATACTTGTAGATTTTAAACTAATACGAACCATTTTACTATCTTGCCTTACCTCAGTATATTAGGATGTGATAATTTATTCAATAATTGAACTTCACGTAGCATATTGGGTCGGTTAGCGCGCAGTTGATTCATTTTTAGCACCATTACTTGTCCAGTTGTCCGATGGGTAACCTGTAAATAAAAACAATAACATTTTTGACAGTTAACAGTTAAGTTATTCTTTTACACATATGTATTTCCACAGCCACCGATTGTTATTGTTCGCATTAAGTTGTTAAAGCAGAACTGGAATACCCAAAGTGTAAAAATAATTTTGAGTCTACATACCATTATTATTATTTATTATATACAGCTAGATTATATGGTAATTAAAATAAAAAATCTAACTTAAAATACCTTATACCTTAAACTTTAAGGCTTAAAGGCCTTTTGCTATATTGTTTGTAAGGTTACAAATATATTGTATACTAGGAGGCTCCGCCACCTGCGCACTTCGCACGCCAACCCCCGTGCAGTCTTCTTTATTCAATTTAGATCATAATGTTTCCGTAATCTTCAAACCATTGTCATGCTGCAGTCGGTCCTGCCCGACTTTACAGTACTTTTTACTTAAAAACCTAAAGAATGAAAAGACCATTAATTTAAAAGTGGTTCGGATAAAATCTGTAGACGCATTGTCAACATACGCTATTACAAACTATTTTTGAGGCTACTATTTTATATATATAGAAGATTACTTTTTACAGGTTATTTCATTTCATATACATATTATTTATATGACTAGGTATTAATTCTATTAAATTAAGTGGTAAAGATTAGCTGCTTCAAGAAATTTAATGAGTGTTGTTATATTGTCTTTTAGTTTTGTCAATGTTGTGATTGAGTCAATGTTTGAGAAAAACTTGATGTGCAAATTTTTAAGCAATGGGGGATGGCAGTTTTGTCAAAAGGTGGGTTATAGAGGTGAGTGTATTGTTTTGGCAGTATGTGCATACGTCGGATTTATTTGGATCAAGGTAGTGCTGATGTGTGAATTTAGTATGTCCTAGTCGCAATCGTATTATTATATCCTGTACAGTATGGTACAAAGGGTATATTAAGTTTGTGCAAGCCGAAAATATATGTAACACACAGAAGGAAACGTCGGAGACCCCCAAAGTTACCTAAAGTATGATCAGGTGATATACCCATGTCCGTCTGTCTGTCCATATGAACGCCTAGATCTCAGAGATGGTAAGAGCTAGAGCAACCAAACTTTCAGATTAGATCCCTTAGTATTCCATGAGACAAGTTTATTTTATTTTTTGATATCGGGGTTACATTATATTGCTCTCATAGGGGTGTTTCAGAGGAACTCGAAAAAAACCAAAAGCTTTAGATGGATAATTCGTTTGTTTATAAAGATACCAAATTTGGCATTCGGAAGTTTTTTAGAGATCTTCACCACTGTACCAAATTTTATCAAAATCGCTAGGAAGTTTTTATAGGTCCCATATTATATAGCCCCCATAGGACCGATCGCCCAAAAAATCGATTTATTTATAAAACTTGGTATGTTTCGTTTGTTTATAAAGATATCGTATAGGTCCCAAGTACTGTACCAAATTTAATCAAAATCGGTTGACTATATCGTACAGCTTGTTTTGTTTTGTGTGTTTATGAAGATATGAAGGGTTTTCCAATAAGAGGTGTTGTTTTGGTATTCAAAGAAAAATGTAATTTTTTGAGATAAATGATCGGATGTTTATTTCATAATAAAGAGGAAGGTATGCCGTTAATAATGAAAAACAACATCAGCCAAATGGCCACCACGACCACACTTACAGGACCATATCCTTTTCATGAAATTTTTCATAGACCTTATCTTTCACGTGGCCCCAAAGGAAGAAGTCGCAAGGTGTTAAATCACAAGATCTCGATGGCTAATTGTGATCACCTCTTCGAGAGATAACACGGTCCGGAAACCTTTCCCGTAAAAGAGCAATGGTTTCGTTGCTTGTGTGGCACGTAGCGCCGTCTTGTTGAAAGTAAACGTTGTCCAGATCAATACCATCCAACTCCGACCATAAAAAATCATTAATCATCTCTCGATAGCGCAATCCATTCACCGTAACTGTTGATCCAACCTCATTTTCGGAAAAGTAAGGTCCAATGACCCCGCCGGACCATAAATCGCACCAAACAGTCACACGTTGAGGATGGAGAGGCTTCTCAACAATAACTCTTGGGTTTCCCGAGCCCCAGATGCGACAATTTTGCTTGATGACGGAGCCACCGAGGTGGAAATGGGCCTCATCAGTCAAGATGATTTTTCGATGAAATTCCGGATCATTTTCATGCATTTCAAGGACCCAATCAGCAAAGACACGACGTTGTTGATGATCGGCCGGCTTGAGATCTTGTGTTAACTGAACTTTATAAGCCTTAAGACCCAAGTCTTTATGCAAAACACGGTGTAATGACGTTTGTGGAATGCCCAATTCCAAAGAACGACGTGGAATGGACAAACCTGGGTTTTCTTCAATACTTTGGGCTACAGCAGCAATATTCTCAGTTGTTCTTGAGTGACGTGCACGGGTTTTATTCTTCACATCACTAACTTGTCCCAACAGCTCGAATTTTTCCACCAATTTCTGTATTGGGGTCCGACAAGGTGCTTCACGACGACCCAAAAATGCTTTAGTTTTGCGAACTGTGACTGCAAGATTTTCACCATTTTTGTAGTGAATTTTAATAATTTCAATGCGTTGTTGAAGCGTGTATCGTTCCTTTTTTAGTAATGGCGTAGTTTCTACTTGTCAAATGTCAAAGAATAAAAGCTTCAAAAGTGACAGCTACCGAAATACCGGGTGATTTAAAATAACACCTCTTGTTGGAAAACCCTTTAGTAACCATATTTGGTAAATAAATATCTTTGAGATTTCTGAAGCAATACACCGGATTTGATTGCAATGTGGTTGTACAGGGTATCCCAAAGTCGTCCGCGCCCGACTTCCACGTACGCCATCTTTTAAAAAGGATTCTGAGTGGACTCTATTTTTGTTTATTTGCTGGTACCATGGTTTTTGCTGGACAGAAAATTTTTGTGGAATATTGTTTGATGTGTGTCTTGGATAGATAGCTATGTTTGGTGTTAAATGTATCAGATTTCCAGAAAGGCAAATCAGATTGCACTTGAATCGTTTGTTGGAAGTGGATATTTACGTTTTTGCAGAGATTGTATGCATGCGGACTGCATTTTATTATTTTTACGTTTGTTTTTAATTATTTTTAAAATTTGTATGTATGTGATGTATGGTTTTTATTAGATTTGCCTGTAGAAAATCTCTTCGCTCTGTTACAGTATTAATGTTCGCTTCCATTATTTTTTGTCGCATAAACATGGTGTACTTACATTTTATATTTACATTTTTATAAATATATTAAATTGTAAAATACGCCACTGAGCTCTTTCTCTTTAAATTGGAAAAATATGTTTGTTTCATTGAAATAAAATAAATGATTTTTTTTGCAATTGTATGAATCAGGGTGAAATAAAATTTTTTGTAAGGATTATTGAAATGTGGCCCAATTTCGCATCCACAGTACAACACACAGAATTGGTTGACTTGCGATAAGAGACGCGAGCAAGGACAAGAGGCCCTTGTATCATATAATGCCTAATTATACCTAAAAAGTACAAAGGATATAATAAGTTCGTGTAAATGTATGCAATGGGCAGAAGGATGTGTGGTAGACCCCATAAAAAATACATATTCTTGATCAGCGTCAACAGCTGAGTCGATATAGCCATGTCTGTCTGTGCGAATGAGACTTTCGCGGCTTATACTCACAATATAAAAGATATCACATCCAAATTTATTACGGTTATACATAGTGTGACCATGTGTCCCGTTTTTACGGGACATGTCCCGCTTTCGGGTCCCGAAGAGAAGCTCCGGGACACCGGAACAACCTGAAAAAGTCCCGTTTTCGAGCCAAATGTCCCGGAATTTTATACGTTGAATTTTTTATTTTATATCAAAATAAAAATTCAGCATAAAACTCCCTCCTTCTGAATATGCATATACAGTGCTATGCAAAACTATAGGACTGCAATTTTAAGCGTTTCGTGTATGGATGGCTTAGTTATATTTTATTTTAATTTTGTATCACTTTTTGAAAGTCTTATGATAAAACGACGCAAGGTATGACTTAGAGAACAGAGACCGTATAAGAGCCAACAACGACATGGGGCTAATTAATGGAAAAACATATAAACCGATAACATAATTATGTTTGGAACTTCTTTAAAAACATTGAAAAATAAATAAAAAAAAAAAAAATTAAATGAAAATTCACAGGCTTTCTGACCGTAAGAGTTGCTCTCAAGAATTTTATCGCATGTTTATCTACTTGAATTGATGATTTTTACAATGGAATGGTATCAAAAGATATGTTAGTATTCTCCGCTGCTCATTCAAGATGAGTTTAGTGGAAGGTCGAGGGTCTGAATGGCTTTATATGCACCCCACACAAACACCAAGCCGCTTCTGAAATTTCGCCAGAAAAAATTTTGTCAATCCTTTGGCAAATCCCTCCAATTATATCCACCAGGACTACACGAACTCAATGTTTTCTCATTGGAAAATATAAGAACAATCAACCTTATAAGGAAAATCTTTGAAAAAACATGCATAAAAAAAATTTCGCATAAGCACGCCAATTAAAAATTAGTTACAACAACGAAATCATGGCGAGCATTTCTGCAATGGTCCAAGATTCCAACATCTTGGCATGTATCTTGCGTGGGCACTTCTTGAGGATTTGCCACTTGGACACTTTATGGTCCACTAATGAATGAATATCAGCAAGAAACGTTAGAATATGATGAATTTTAAGATTGTTCGTTTTTAGCGTTCCGAAATCTTACTAATAATCTTTTACATATTTTTTTATTTATTTTTCAATGTTTTTAAAGAAATCCCAAGTATAATTATGTTATCGGTTTATATGTTTTTCATAAATCTTGACCATTTTAAGCCCTATGTTGTTATTGGCTATAATACGGTGGTCTCTCTTCTCTAAACTAAAATTCATACCTTGCCGCTCTTTATCATAAAACGATCAAAAAGTGATTCAAAATAAAATATATTTATGCCATCCTTTCACTTGATTTTCTTATAAAAGACTACTGTCCTGTAGTTATGAAAGTCTTAATATTGCAGAAAAAGTAGCATGTCAATGAATAACCTATTACGAAAAATCATGTGAAAGGTCCAATAACAGACAGTTGTTGTGCGAAAAAGCTTTGCTGGATCACCTCCACAAAAAATGATATTAACAATAGAACATAAAAGTTCAAGGTGTCCTATAGTTTTGAAAAGCACTGTATGTACGCCTAGACCTCTGAGATGGTAAGAGCTAGAGAAACTTAAATTTCAGATAAGATCCCTTATTATCCTGCGGGTGACAAGTTTATTTTATTTTTTGATATCGGGATTACATTATATTGCTCTCATAGGGGTGTTTCAGAGGACCTCGAAAAAAATGGATAATTCGTTTGTTTATGAAGTTATCGTAACAAAATTTGGCACTCGGAAGTTTTTTATAGTTCCCAAACACTGTACCAAATTTGATCAAAATCGGTTAACTATATCATATAGCCCCACAGGACCGATTAACAAATAAATTTATATTTGTACAAACTTCGCTGCGTTTCGTTTGTTTATGAAGATATCGTAATCAAGCTTCATATTCGAAAGTGATTTAGGATTCTCAAGCAAATTTGATCAAAATCTGTTGACTGTATAATATAGTCCCCACATGACCGCTCGGCCAAAAAAACGTGCTTAGTGCAAACGTGTTTAGTGTACGCCATCTTTAGTCTTATTTTCCACCCATTTTTTGTAACAATACAATCATTTATTTCATGTTTAGTGGACGCAAAATGTTTTTTTAATAATAAAAAAAAAGTGTCCCCCAAACCGTCCCGTTTTTGTTTCAAAATGTCACGAAATGTCCCGTTTTCAATGTTCAAATGCAGGGTACGAAAATAAACCGTACTTTTCACGAATGTTCGTCCAAAGAAGCAAATATTAAAAATTTTTTGAATCGATTTGTACACGAACATAAACATAAACAAAACTTTTGCAATGCCAAAGAATACAAACAATACAATTCCTTTTTCGCGCTTTGATTTTTTTTGATATACCGAAACACACGCAACGAAACGCGAACGAAATGGTTGGCAAACGTTAAAAACGAATTATTCGCTCACGGCCAATTTTTGTACATGTGTGCACCAGCAACGATCGTTTTTGTTTTGTTTTGTGTACATATGTAAGTATGTATCAGCAAAGCACGCAACACGTGTGTATGTATACACCTGCAAGAATTGTTGATGCGTAGTATGCATATGAATAGTAACAAATTTTACAGTAATTTGTGTGCCTGTGTATGCACCAGCTACTAGTTTTGTTTGCGACCAGCTGTTTGCTTTGACATGCTGTGCAGCAACACTTGCATTGCTTCTGTCACTTGCCAAAATAATTAGTCGCATTAAGAAGTAGCTAATAATAGTAATAAAAAAAATGTCGCGACCAAAAAACGAGGAGTTGTGGAAATTGTTTAGCTATTGCGAGGTTAATAAAGTATATGTATGCAAGAACGAAGGATGCAACAAAATATTAAAAGGGCATGCCGCTAACTTGGAGAGGCATTTAAAAATTTTTCATCCAAAAATATATGACCCTTTCATTGAAAAAAAAAGTGATAAATTTAAGAAATCAAAAAGAAATAGTTAAATTTAGTGGTACAGCCTATAAAGAAAATATAGAAAAGGCGATTGTTGAACTCTTTACAAAAAATGGCAGACCCCTTCGCATGGCTGATGACACAGCGTTCAAAATTTTAACAAAACCATTGTTAGATGCTTCAAACATAAAATTGAATGAGCACAATGTTGGTGAAAAAATAGCCGAATTTGCTTCAAATTTGAAAAAACAAATTGCAAAGGAACTAAGTGGAAAATTATTGTCTTTAAAAATTGATTCAGCAACAAGGTTGTCTGTAAGCGTATTGGGCGTTAAGGTACAATATACAAGGTGGCGCAAAAGAAGTCATCCGATGTTGTTTGGCTCTTATTTTTTTTCTAAATGAAATTCCAAAATTGACCAAAAATGACCAAAATTCGTTGCAGGGACCGCCGGCTGAGGCCCAATTGCGTGGCACGTCGTCTGGTCGATGTTTCGGGGCTCACTTCGACGTCCTCGGCTACAGCGGCGATATTTTCGGCAGAACGGGCGCTCCGGGGCCGGCCACTCTTGGCAACGTCTCGTGTGGTCCCATACTCTTCAAGATTAGTGGCTAAACGGCGCAGTGTTTGCGCAGTTGGTGTCGGACGGCCGGGAAATCGGCGACGGAATTCGCGCTGCGCCAACACCACAGACGAATTGTTACGCAAACAAAATAGACACAATTATTCCGCGTTCTTGGGGAGTGTATCGCTCCATGGCTTATTCACTTGTCTTCTTTACAAAATCTCGGAGACTATAAAAGCTAGAGACACCAAACCTTACCACCTGATGCGCATATTTCCTCAGAAGATGAAGTTTGTTGAATCATGTCATTATCTTCCCTCGCAGTAGATTTTCGCGGTTTTTAGCCACACCGTTTAATATTTTTATCTCAAACTAAACATAGCGATAGTCAGAAGTTATAGTCAAAAATGTACTAATTTCACCCCCGCTATCCTATAAACTAAGTCAATAATTGACTTTACGAAATTATGGTACCTACAATCACAAATTTTGGTACGATTATTCATGTGGCCCTAAAAAACAAACACACATCAAAATTTAATCGATGCGGCCACCCCGCACTCCGCAATTGATTCACCGTGTTTTCTCCCACACCGCCCAACATATCAACTTGAAACTTACCCCATGCACTTTAAATAACTTTCTTGACGTAACTTTCGATTTTCATCAAAATCGGTGAAAATTTACGGAATTTATTGGTATAAATATCGAATTTTACCAAAAAAAAATTATATAAATAAACAAAAAGTTCTTAGAAGGAAAATGCAGGATTAAAATGTTTTGCAGAAAAAAGGTACAGGGTTACACTGTCGGGCACCGCCTCGACTTTATCACATTTTTTTTCTTCTGAATCCGTTACCTTCGTTGCAGCAACATAAAACTAAGTTAATTAGAAAACTAAATGATAGGTATGCAGCTCCTGGGTTAGAAAGCTATTAGTTAGCTATTGCTCCATGTGAGGATCTTAGATTCAGAGGAATTGTCTTTTTCCACCATTTATGCTGGGATTAAGAGAAAGTGTACGAAGAGCTACACAAAAATAGTTAGGTCAAAGTTAAGAAGCTTTGGTAAATTACATGGTATAATAAGTAAGGTAGAGTAAGTTTGCCGAACTCGGGGCCAAAAATTTTGTGAGAGCAAAAAAATGTGAGAGAGAGAGAAGCAACACACAAGCTGACGCATACACACTGACACTCGTTTATATATCTATGCATGCTTGAATGAAAAATATGGCCCCAGCAAAGAGAACGACGCGGCAAACTTACTCTACCTTACTTTTTATACCATGGGTAAATTATAGGAAATTGGAATTGATCAATATAAGAAACAATACATACGTTCTTCTCCTGCGTATTGGGAATAAGAGAAGAAGAAAGTTCTGCCTATGATAAGGAATACATGCTTTAGTACAGGGTATTTAAAAGTCGGGCGGGACCGACTATAGCAGTCATGCATGCAATGGAATGAACATTATGGAAATAAAGTGAATTACAGGGGATATTATGGTCTGGATGATCTGAATTGAATAAAGAAGACCGTAAGGGGTTGGCATATTAACAACAGACATAATACATATAACGAGAAACGTAGGTATTGACGTACCTTTCTGTTACCAACTCAATAAAATAAAGGTAAATGCATGGTTAGTCATCTCAACATATGAAATGGCTCGCAATGTCTTTGAAATATTTAAGCGCTGTACAAAATCGCACTGATTTCAAAATATACGTCTCTCGTTTTTCACAAATATTTTCACTTTTAGTTACAAAAAAAGTTGAAGTTGCGGAAATAAAGGCATCAACGAAAGTCTTAAAGCAATTTAAGAGTCTATGTAACTAAACATATGTATGTACATACAGGTGCATGAACATATCTGTTTACAAAAACAATCAACATCCTATCCTTGTCGTCCAGTGACGCTTGCGCATGCTTTACAGCCTTGAACCACAGTTGACAAACCAGTCAGGCGTTCGTTGTGTTTGAAATAAAGTTGGAATGGCTAAATTTACCAGTCTGTGCCTCTTACGATGCATTAGCCAGTTTGTCTGCAAGTTAACCTGCCAAAACGCGTTTTTATAACTGTCATCTACACGTGTGATATTCAATTCAATCATCAACCGCTTCAGCTGAAATACTTTAACTATTTCCCCATGCGTTTCGTTTTCTCGTTTACAAATATTTAATACGATTTACAGTTGTACTTTATGCGAAGCACAGAAACTCGTTTGAAAAGCTACGGTCAATCATCAACCTTGCGATAAACTATGAAATATGTTGTTTGAGGTATTTGGCGGTTTTAATACAGATGGCAGAACGTATTCTGCAATGCTAAAATGTCATCAGCGCGTAACAGTTGAAATTTTACAGATGGTTTGAAAATGTACCATACTAGCGGCAGCGACCCTGTTTTTATACGGTATGCAGTTAGCTACATTCACCAAAATAAGTTTCACCCATGGATTAGTAATGAAAAGGAAAGGTCATGCTCCCAGCTCTTTTGGTCTTCGAGAAACAGCCAATAGGGACAGACAGACGGAAATGCCTATATACTTATTTACGGGCGAAATGGGATCAAATTCCCCGTTTCGAATCCATATCTAGTACAAAGGTATAATTTCAATTTCTTTACTTACCCAAATATTTTAAATATTTATTTACTTACTAATTACATTATACATATAGAGTTTAGCCTTTACTTCTTTACAACAGCATACATTTATATTTATTAAATTAAATCAAAATATATGTTATATATAGGCCTCCTATCGAGCTTTGGGAAAACGGGAATTCCCGTTTTTCGAGACAATTCCCGGGCTCCCGTTTTTTCGTCTTTATTCCCGTTTTTAAATTGCATGATTTTTTGTCTCAATTACTTGTTAAAAAAATTCTGAAATCATCACATACTTCGGAGAAACTAACCAATTTAAAAAGATGGCGTACGTTAAAGTCAGGCGCGGACGACTTTAGGATACCCTGTACCACTAATTGCAATTAAGTCCGATATATTGATTAAGCACTCTAAAAGACAATTGATTGCCAAATTTGGGTGCAATATCTTCACAAACACACAAAACACGAGTTTTGTGAAAAAATCGTTTTTTGACCGATTGGTCCTATGGGAGCTATATGATATAATCATCCGATGTTGATCAAATTGTGTACAGTGTTTGGCAACTATAAAAAACTTTGGAACTACAAATTTTGTCACGGTATCTTCAAAAACACGCGAAACACAACGAATTTTGTACAAAAAAATTTTTTTCGACCGATTTATCCTATGGAAGCCATATGATATAGTCGACCAATTTTGTTCAAATTTGGTTTAGTGCTTGGGTACTCCAAAAAACTGCTGAATGCCAACTTTGGTTATGATACCTTCATAAACAAACGAAATACATTAAATTTTATTTAAACAAAATTTTATTGGTCCTATGGGAGCTATATGATATAGTCAACCGATGATAAAATTTGGTACAGTGTTGAAGATAGCTTAAAAACTTTCGAATGCCAAATTTGGTTACGATGTCTTTATAAACAAACGAATTATCCATCTAAAACTTTTGGTTTTTTCGAGGTCCTCTGAAACACCCCTATGGGAGCTATATAATGTAACCCCGATATCGAAAAAATAAAAAAAAACTTGTCTCCTATGGAATAAAAAGAGATCTAATCTGAAAGTTTGGTTGCTCTAACTCTTACCATCTCTGAGATATAGGCGTTCATACGGACAGACGGACAGACAGCCAGAGAGAACTAAAATAGACAGAGTGGAAAATTCTCTCCGAGTTCGAAACTCAAAAAGATTCTGCGTGACTTGGGCTTTATTTTGTCAAAGGTACCAACACAATCTGAGCGATCATTTTCACTCATCAAGAACATGTGGATGAGCGACCGTTCTGAGCTTACATTGGATATAATCAAATCGATGATCGTAATTGAATTCAATACAAATCAAACATGCAAGGAATTTTATGATGCAATCAAAAAACCACCTGACATATTGAGGGCAATAAACACAAAGATTTTATCATCAGAAAAAAATGTGTTACCTTTGACTGATTTTATACCACAAGAATAGTTATTTTGTGATAATTTTTTTCGTTATTGAATAAATAAAATACATACTTACGTTATCAAAAAATCATTATTTTAAAATTCCCGTTTTTTTTCCGCTTTTGAATTTTGAAATTCCCGCTTTTCCCACGTTTTGTGACTTGAAATTCCCGGGTTTTTTTTTAAAAATAGCGATGGGAGGCCTAGTTATATAATATTAAATTAATAAAGAAAAAAGGGAAAAAACCTTACAAAAATACAAAGGTATCATAAGTCCTGCCTTTGTTTAGTTTTGGGGGTTAAAGGATCTAGCTGGATAAGGCACTGGAAACTGCCCCCAGCATTTTTAAATATATGTTGGCAACAGGGCTATTTAAAAAAAATATTTCATTTTTTTTTAACCTACAGTGCCTTAAATATGTCAATCACCATATTTAAAAAAAAAAAAAACGTTTTTTATACGTTCTTTATTTGGTGTGAATATTAATCAAATCGATTTGGTGGAACAATGTTAAAAAAAAATTGAACGAAAATTCTTTAATGTTTTTTTTTTAAGTATGTTTGAAAACATTTTTTTTTGTTTGTCAAAAGATATTAAAAATTAAAATAAATTTTTGTAATATTTTATAGAATACATACTTCTTGTTTTTATGATGAAAAAAACGGGTCTGTACATATTATATATATATATATATATATAACCGGAAAGAGCACATCAATACCTTTCAATCTAATCATATTTCATGTCAATGGAAAAATTTTGTTCACGATATATTGAGGAATAACTGAAAAAAGTGCCCAAAAACATGATTTTCAAAAATATCTCAAAAACGGTGTTTAAGAAACAAAAAAAAAAAAAGGTTCCCATTTTCGTATTTCTCAACCCCAAATTTCCCTAATAAACACTTTTTTAGGAAGGTTAATTTTTCGTGTAAGCTAGTGTTACATATTTGCATTAAATGATGCGATTTCAATAAAAATGTATGGGGTTACATTCCATACAAAAAATTAAACCAAATTAGCCATTCACATTTACACTAATTCAGTTCATTTGGCAAATATCCTAATTCAATGTTGCGATACTTTTTGTATGAAACGACTTAACATCTTGGCTAGTTTAAAGAGTTTTTAATTACTACAAAAGCAATCATTTTAAATTAAAAGATGGCGTACGTTAAAGTCGGGCACGGACGACTTTGGGATACCCTGTACCACTAGCCTGCAATAAAATCCAGTATATTGCTTAACAACACCAAAATACGTTTGATTGCCAAATTAGATTACGATACCTTCATAAACAAACAAAAACTGACGAATTTTTAACCAAAAATGGCGTACGTTAAAGTCGGGCGCGGACGACTTTGGGATACCCTGTACTACTGCTTGCAATAAAATCCAGTAAATTGCTTAAGAACACCAAAAGACATTCGATTGCCAAATTAGATTTCGATACCTTCATAAACAACCAAAAACAGACGAATTTTTAACCAAAAATGTTTTTTTGACCGATCGTTCCTATGGGAGGTATATGGTATAGTCAACCGATTTTGATCAAATTTGCTGCAGTGCTTGGGTACTCTAAAAAACTTCTGAATGCCAAATTTGGTTATAATATATTCACAAGCAAACGAAACACAACGAATTTTGTACAAAAAACGATTTTTTGACCGATTGGTCCTATGGGAGCTATATGATATAGTCAACCGATTTTCATCAAATTTGGTACAGTGTTGAAAATCCCTAAAAAACTTCCGAATGCCAAATTGGTTACAATATCTTCACAAACAAACGAAACACAACGAATTTTCTAGAAAAAAGGTTTTTTTGACCGATTGGTCCTATGGGAGCTATATGATATAGTCAACCTGAAACACCCCTATGGGAGCTACATATATAATATAACCCCGATATCAAAAAAATAAAATAAACTTGTCTTCTATGGATTAATAAGGGATCTTATCTGAAAGTTTGGTTGCTCTAGCTCTTACCATCTCTGAGATCTAGGCGTTCATACGGACAGACGGACAGACGGACATGGGTATATCGACTTCTCTAGTCACTCTGATCATACTTTAGGTAACTTTGGGGCGTCTCCGACTTCTCCTTCTGTACGTTACATACATTTTCGGCTTGCACAAACACAATATACCCTTTGTACCATACGGTACAGGGTATAAAAATGTTTTTTTGACCGATCGTGCCTATGGGAGCTATATGATATAGTCAACCGATTTTGATTAAATTTGTTTCAGTGCTTGGGTAGTCTTCTGAATGCCATATTTGGTTACAATATCTTTATAAACAAATGAATTATCCATCTAAAACTTTTGGTTTTTCTCGAGGTCCTCTAAAACACCCCTATGGGAGCTATATAACATAACCCCGATATCGAAAAAATGAAATAAACTTGCATCCCCTGACATAATAACGCATTTAATCTGAAAATTTAGTTGCTCTAGCTCTTACCATCTCTGAGATCTAGGCGTTCATACAGACAGACAGACAGACGGACATGGGTATATCGACTTCTCTAGTCACCCTGATCATACTTTAGGTAACTTTGGGGGTCTCCGACGTTTCCTTCTGTATGTTACATCCATTTTCGGCTTGCACAAACTTAATATACCCTTTGTACCATACGGTACAGGGTATAAAAAGGGCAATTATTTTTTGAGAAAGATATCACAATAGGCAAAAATGCTTGCGGATACTGAAAAGTAAGACGAAGAGCAGGGAAGGATTAAAGGGATCCTTTAGAAAACTACTCAATTAACAAGGGCAGGGGTGCAAATCCTAAAATTGTCTGATGATCTAAATGGGCCATCCGGCAGTTGGATACTTATTACATGAAGAATTTCAAGAAGACTAGGTCGGAATCAATCCTTATTGTTACTAAGCTGCATGTATAAAACTTGTTTATAAACTAAATGGAAATACAATATCTAACTTACATTACTTTAAGTTCTGGGAATAAGCAATATCTAGTAGTGTTTTAAGCAAAATAGAGTTATGCATATATAATTATTTCTATGGAGAAAAACTGCATCCTTACATGCAGTAAAATAATCAATCAATAATAAACCCCACACATTTTTATTAAAAGTGAATAATTTAATGCAAATAATTGAAACAAAGTTTGTTGAGCAAATTGTTATATTTACCTACAAAATAAATCAGTTTTTTTCATCATAAAATCAAGAATTATGTATTCTACAAAATATTACAAAAATTTATTATAATTTTTGACATCTTTTCAGAAAAAAAAAACCAATTTTTTTGTACATTTTTTTTAAAAGAAAGAAACAAAATCAGTTGGTTAAAAAAAAATTAAATATTTTTTTTTTAAATAGTCAAATAGTCCTGTTGCCAACTTACGCATTTCGAAATATTTCGCACGGAATCACAAAACTTCATATAAAAAAAAAAAAGTCCGATTTGGGATTTGGGCCCTTAGATTAAAAAAAAATTCGATTAAAAATATTCAGTAGTTTAGTCACAATTAAAAAAAACGAAAAACACGTTTTTTTAAATTAAGCTGTAACGCGGTAATTTTGAAAACTGTAATTTTGGAAAAAAAATTTTGTTTTGCCCCATGCATCGTTTTCAAAAATCGTTTGGGCAGTTTCCAGTACCTTATCCAACTAGACCCTTTAATGATGAAAGTACAACTTTCCCAGATGCGCAGCAAAAACCGATCGATTCACTTTGATCAGAATCGGTTCATCCACTGAAGAGGAGTTCAGTGACATAAGCCATAATTTTATAGACGTAGATTACACTAATTTACACGAAAAGTTAACCTTCCTAAAAAAGAGTTTTTGAGGGTAATTTGGGGTCGAGTAACACGAAAATGGCAACCTTTTTTTTTTTCTTAAGCACCGTTTTCGAGATATTTTCGAAAAACTTGTTTTTGGGCACTTTTTTCAGTTATTCCTCAATATCTCAATAATTTTGTATCGACATGAAAGATTAGATCGAAAGGTATTGATGTGCTCTTTACAGTAATTTATAAATGTGTACAGATTAAGTAAAAATAATAGAAGTTACAGACATCCAAAGTCAAAAAAAGGTGTAATTTTTGACCATTTTTCAAAATTACACATTTTTGGTATACTTTTTATTAATGAAAAATTTTTAAAAATTATGTTAAGCTTTAAGCTGAAAGATACTTCTTTTACGAACATTTCGTGTTACTCGACCCCAAATTACCCTCAAAAACACTTTTTTAGGTAGGTTCACTCAAAGGTTGTAAAATAGTGTTATTGATAAACATGTATTAAAATTATATTTATGTGAATAGATGTAAGATTCGTCGTATCGAAGATACCCGACCACGTTTTGTAACAAAAAATTTTGTTTTTCATTTGCTGACGCTCGTTAACATTGGAATTAAATTTATTAGCGTAACGTAGCTACAAATGCACCTATTAAAGACGACTCGCACCAAATAAAGAAAGCGAAGCAAGGAAAATTTTAATTACACTTTATCTATGGTTTTAAAAACAAAGCAAAAGTGAAATGCTGTAAAAAACCAACAAATAAATTGCACACCTGGCTTCACAATTGTTTCAGCGCTTTTTTACGAACAAAACCGCACTCATAAAATATTTATTTTTTTTGTAAAACATTCATATTTATATTTAAGCTTTTGTTCATTGTAATAATTTTATACCTTTATAATTTGATAAACGCAGTTTATATTTATACCCTGTACCTATAGGTACAAAGGGTATACTAGATTTGTGCAATGTATGTAACGGACAGAAGGAGGCGTGGCAGACCCCAAGTCCTTTATACCAAAATGCTTATCATAACCTCGGGTAGCGATTGAGCCATGTCCGTCCGTCCGTCCGTCCGTCCGTCCGTCCGTCCGTCCGTCTGTCCGTCCGTATGAACGCCTAGATCTCAGAGACTATAAGAGCTAGAGACACGAAACTTTACCAGCTGGTGCGCATATTTCCTAAGCAGATGAAGTTTGTTGAATCATGTCAATATCTTCCCCCGTTCCCCCGCAGTAGAGTTTCGCGGTTTTTAGCCACATCGTTAAGTATTTTCACCTGAAATTTAACAGAGCGATTCGTTGTAGTTACATGCATCTATGTGTAAAAAATGAACAAAATCGGACAAATACAACAGAAGTTATAGTCAAAAATGTGCAAATTTCACCTCCCCTTGCCAATAAACTGCGTCAATATTTGACTCTACGCAATTATGGCTACAAGTGACCTAGAATCACAATTTTTGGTAAGCTCATTCATGTGGCTCTAATGAACAAATCCACATCCAAATTTTATCGCTGCGGTCCCCCCACCCCCCGCAATCCATTTACCGTGTTTTCTCCCACACCCCTCAACATACCAACTTGAAACTTACCCCGTATACTTTTAATAAATTCTTTGTTGTAACATTCGAGTTTCATCAAAATGGGTAAAAATTTAGGGAACTTATAGGTATAAATATCGATTTTCACCAAAAAAAAATAAATTCCAATTGGAAAGTTCTTAGATGGAATATGCAGGAAAAATTTTTTTGACACAAAAGGTACAGGGTATTCCACTGTCGGGCACCGCCTCGACTGTACCACATTTTTTTTTTAAATGTTCGTCAGTCCGTATAAATGCTATATATCAGACACTATGTGAAACACTAGAAGAAGCGACACTTATATTTCTGTCCACAAAAATAGCGATATAAAATGACTAAAGTTATGGTCATCAAATTTAAATTGGTCCACATATGTATGTATATGTTACTTGTTATACCCTGTACTAAAAAGTACGTGTTTGCTGCAAAATTCCTTGTGTTTCGTTCGTTTACGAAGATATCGTTTTGGTGGTTGGTAGTATTTTACAGTTCGCCTGCACTGTACTAAATTTGATACAAATCGGATGACTATGTCATACAGCCCCTTTAGGACCGATCGGTCAAAAAACATTTTTTGGTGCAAAATTCGCCTGTTTTATGTTTCTTTATGAAAATATCGTAACTAAATTTGACAATCAAAAATATTTTTTTTGAGTTCTTAAGCAATATACCGAAATTAATTGCGATGTGGTGGTACAGGGTATCACAAAGTTGTCCGCGTCGTATGAACACCTAGATTTCGGAGACTATAAAAGTTAGAGACACGAAACATTACCAGACGGTTTTTATACCCTGTACCGTATGGTACAAAGGGTATATTGTGTGTGTGCAAGCCGAAAATGTATGTAACGTACAGAAGGAGAAGTCGGAGACCCCCCAAAGTTACCTAAAGTATGATCAGAGTGACTTGAGAAGTCGATATACCCATGTCCGTCTGTCCGTATGAACGCCTAGATCTCAGAGATGGTAAGAGCTAGAGCAACCAAACTTTCAGATAAGATCTCTTATTATTCCATAGGAGACAAGTTTATTTTATTTTTTTGATATCGGGGTTATATTATATAGCTCCCATAGGGGTGATTCAGAGGACCTCGAAAAAATCCAAAAGTTTTAGATGGATAATTTGTTTAACGTTTGTTTATGAAGATATCGCAACCAAATTTGGCACTTAATCGTTTTTTAGAGTTCCCAAGCACTGTACCAAATTTTATTAAAATCGGGTGACTATATCATATAGCTCCCATAGGACGGACCAATCGGTCAAAAAATCGTTTTTTGTACAAAATTCGTTGTTTCGTTTGTTTGTGAATATATTATAACCAAATTTGGCACTCAGAAGTTTTTTAGAGTACCCAAGCACTGCAGCAAATTTGATCAAAATCGGTTGACTATACCATATACCTCCCATAGGAACGATCGGTCAAAAAACATTTTTGGTTAAAAATTCGTCTGTTTTTGGTTGTTTATGAAGGTATCGTAATCTAATTTGGCAATCGAATGTCTTTTGGTGTTCTTAAGCAATTTACTGGATTTTATTGCAAGCAGTGGTACAGGGTATCCCAAAGTCGTCCGCGCCCGACTTTAAAGTACGCCATCTTTTCTTTAGAAGATGAAGCTTGGTGGATTGTATCAATATGTTACCCCGTTCCGATCTAGTAGAATTTCGCACTTTTTAGCTACGCCGTTAAATATTTTGATCTAAAACTTAACAGAGCTATGCATGGAAGTATCGTTATAGTCAAAAATGTACAGGTTTCACCCCCCTCTGCTAATAAACTGAATCAATCCAAATTTATTACGCTTATACGCCTTGATTTGAAGATGAGTGTGCCGTAGAAATTTTTAAGATCGAGTGAAAACTTCAAAAGATACTAATACCATGTTTATGAAGTATTAACTAAATGTGACATTAAATTGCAAAAACAATTGATAAGAACTAAATGCTAATGCCTTGAAGCTTAAAGAATAAATACGTTTTCATTTAAAGTAAATAGGTGCATATGTTGTGAGAGAAAACAAAAAATGGTGAAACTTGTACTTTTTTGATTATAACTTTTTTTGTATTTGTCCGATTTTGTTCATTCAAAATCACAGATACAAGTTACTACCACGCATAGTTCTGTTAAGTTATTTAACTCATACGGACAGACAGACAGATATAACTATATCGACTCAGCTGTTGACGCTGATTAAGAATATATATACTTTATATACTTTCTGCCTGTTGCATACATTTGCACGAAACTATTATACGCTTTGTACTTTTTAATACAGGGTATACAAAAAAGAAATAAGATTAAAGATAGGTTTTTGTACAGATAGAACTGTTGTTCCATTGCAATCTATATCTAAAGATATAACTCATTTGAGCCTACGTAATGGCATTCGAATGAGTCGATGACCGTGTACCATTTTCTTTTCACGAAATTGCCGTTTTATTTACGCCATTCTGAAAAAGAGTTCCTTTGTTCGGAAGCTTTTATTATCTTAATCGAGTCAAAACGGTGTCCCCGGAGCGGTCTCTTGAGTTTGCTGAATAGCCAGAAGTCGCGCGGAGCCAAATCAGGTGAATAAGCAGGTTGGGGAATGATATTTGTTGAATTTTTGGCGAAATGCTCACGAAAAACAAGTACCGTGTGAGATGGCGCATTATCGTAGCACCTCACAAAACAAAGCGTATCTCAAACATTAATGAATTTTGAAGTGAAATTTCGCATAGGTGTCACTAACAGTGCTACCAAGTTAGAGAAAAAAAAAATTATCGATTGGATAAACCCTGGAAGTTTAAATTAAAAATTTCCTTTCCACCTTTTAATTTGATCACATTTTATGTATGTTGCCAATTTCACCCTCATTAAGTTCGATTCTAGCTGTTATGTCTTGAGAGGCACAATGCTTTCGCAAGCAAATTGGTGTATTGTCTCTAATTTTGTTTATGACTGTTTTTGTGTAGCTCTCCGTACACTTTCCCTTAATTCCGGCATAAATGGTGTAAAAAGACTATTCTTCTGAATTACAATCGAAGATCATACCTAGAGGTTGCTGTCCCTCTCCTGGAGCAATATCCACTCCTCCTCTTATGCCTGAACGTCCCTTTCTAACCCAGAAGCTGCATACATATCATTTAGTTTTCTAATTAACTATGTGTCTTATGCTGCTGCAACGAAGTGAACGGATTCAAAAGATAATAAAACAAAAATGAAGATGTCCAATTGTCCATTTCTCATTAACGTATCGTGACTGTAATCTTGCAATTCTCCTATTAATTGTATCTCTTGCCTGCTCAACTAACTTACGTGTTGGGTCAGCCCTAGCCTAAGTTCTTTACTTGGTCTTCTCGCCTACAATCTTCAACGTGTGCTCTGCGATCTACGCAAAGTAAGAGATCTCTGCAATGCTAAAGTCTAAGTTTCTCTGATCTGTCTTCTATGCATAGTGTTAAGCGTAATAAATTTGAGTCCGATATCTTTTACACTGTGGGTGTAAAACGAAAAATTCTCCTACGAGGAACCGGAAAAAGATAAATCGAAATAGATCGGAAGCTTGATCTACCACACTATTATGCGCATCTTTTGGTAAAATTTCAGCTCCATAGCTCTTATAGTCTCTGAGATCCTTTCTGTCAAACGGACAGACATACAGACAGACATGGCTACATCGACTCAGCTGTGGAAGCTGATCAAAAATATATATACTTTATGGGATCTGCCACGCCTCTTTATGCCCGTTATATACATTTGCACGAACTTATTATTCCTTTTGTACTTTTTAGTACAGGGTATACATGTACGGGAGTGTGAAGCAAGCAGGTGGCGGAGCCCCCTAGTTTACCATGATAACGTGTTGGAAAATATTGATGCATTTTATAATTCGTTGTATATGTCCCATTTTGTTTATTTTTAACAGACAGATGCAAGTAACCATGACGCATAGTTCTGTTAAGGTTCAGATCAAAAAATAAAACGGTGTATCTAAAAAACTATTAGGGGAGAACGAAGTAAAATATTGATATGATTCAATAAACTTCATATTTTAAGGAACTATACGGAACAGCTAATGAAGTTTCATGTCTCTAGATATTATAGTCTCCGAAATCTAGATGTTCATACAGACGGTTATGATAAGCATTTCGGTATAAAGGACTTGCGCGCCTCCTTCTGTCCTTTATATACATTTCATAAATTTAGTATACTCTTTGTACCTTTAGGTATAGGGAATAAAAAATAAATAAACCGTTCTATGACGTTTTACATCCTAAGATGTATAGAACACAATTTTATAAACGGCTGGTCTAACTTCAAGCAAAAGGTCCACGAAAAGTTAATACCATGCTCATGCATACTCTAAAGCGAAGGTGGCGGTTCACAGGTAAAATTTTATTTAAGCAGTGCTTTTCTTTTATTAAAAATGCCAGTTTGGTACGAACACAAGCGCTGAATAAGTATAACGTCAGCTTTTATTGATATATACGATAATCAAAATGAAAAAATTGTACAAAATTTCTTTTTGTATTTAAAAAGTTTGCGTGTGAAATTGTGAGTGCAATTTCTTTTGGTTCATCTGGGAAAGCACGCAACAGTAAAGCCCTCAAAATGTATTGTATTGCAATAGTTCAAACACAATGAATAATTTGATGTTCATTGTTGACAAATATAAAAAAATGAAAGTAAAACTTTTTTAATTAAAAGTGAAAATACATTTTGAAGAAGTCTTATAGCATGCCCGTTTATAAATAATTTTTCTTGTGATTATACTTTTGCATATAAAATATTAAAACATATATCCGTGGCACTAAGAAATTCTGCCTAAGTCTATAGCACTGACACGGAGTTGATTAAAAATACAAATTTATATATTTCAGACCTTTCCTCTAAAGAGCAACAATATTCCTCGTTATTGTGTTAATAAAGTAGCCAGAACCAACAAATTTGGTATGCAGACTAATGTGAAAATACAATAATACATTGTAAACCCAATAACACACAGCTAATAATTGTGCCTTCACTTACCTTAAAAACCTCTGAGAAAAATCCTGACCCAATTTTTTCCTTGACAAAGTCATCTACCGAATAAAGTGCGGATACGGCAGTCCGCAGTGCACGACAGGATGGGCCTGTAACAAGACGATCCGAAGAAATAGTGCGGGTAACATGGGGGGGTGACGGTTGATGGTTGCTCGTTAAAAAAGGCTCTTCAGGTACTGCATTGATACTTGCAGTTGCTGCAGCCTTACTGTACCCGCCTCCAGAGGCTTTATGAGACGCGCACATGCCTGATGTGATTTGCCGCGGAAACGACGATGAATCCACTTGATCTGTCGAACATTGACTACTTTCAGCTGGTGGGCCGGGGCCACTATGTTGATTAAGGCTCATATTTATCAGCTGTGCTGTATGTTGTAAACGTTTGTTGTATAGTAGTCCTCAAATTCACAAAAAGTAGTAGTCCTCAAAGTTGTATCTTTTTTCCTATTGTTTACGATGCAATAACAGAAAGAATTAAATACGAGCACTTTGTAAATACAGCAATAAGATGTTTGTCCATGTATATATCTCAAGAGGTAAATTGCACGAGATATTTATCGGTACATCTAGCAAAATTTTAAAAATTTTGGAATCAACCAAAAAAATTGTTCCTAATAGACTGTTTGGCAAAAATCGCAATTGTTGCGACGTTTTTAACTGCTTTGGAATTGTAAAATTCGTTTTGTTGGAAGTTGAATTTGCGTTGGAAGCGTCAATTATATGGAAGTCTGAAATAGAAAACATAAATACATTACATACATTTTTTAAAAAGTTCAACTTATGTATAATTATTATAATTTTTTTAAACGTTTATTTTTAACATGCATACATCAATAAAAAATGTAGTGGTATTAAATAAAACTAAACACTGTTTTCAGATGAGCGCATACATAATATTCATTTTCAAAGATATGTAACAAGTAAAGAGGGGTTGCATTGAAGTACATACATATATTTATTATCTTTAAAGAGTCTTCAATTCTACTGTAGCTGGTATTTTAGGCGCGTGATTAGTTTCATGGGCACATGCTTTCTTATCTATCAATACACAACCACATTTAACTAATAGAAAATTACTAACACGATCATACCTGTGCATACATATTTAGAGTGTTAATAAATCTCAAGGCACCTCGCAGGTATACTATATATGTACTTGTGTCGCAGTGATAGTATGCCATACCGCGCGTTCTCCGTCAAAAACTTATCAACCCTTGCACCTATATATAGAATCAAAGTAAAAAAACGCGATAATATATAAAATTTGCGATAATACACAAATTTGTAATATGCTCGCACACTCTGCTCTAACGAATACCGTAATTTAACCGTTTTTCGACAATGTGCTAACTAATTGTCATTGCCTATTTTGGTGCATGACTGTGTTTCTGTTGTCTTGGTTTGGTATGAGAGGGCTAAATTAAAACGATGTAGACACATATGTTTGTATGTGCTCAGAGTATCAAAAGAAAACCGGGCCATTAAACAGTTGTGGCGGTGGCCTCGTACTTGAGATTTATAGAGTAGGGATTGATTGCAATGATATGACCGGCTTACTTTAATTTACAAAGATTGGTATTTAGTTATGTTTAGGAATTAGATAATAATAAATATATTTAGAAATTAAATGACTGTATCGAGGATCTATATTTAAATTAGGTGGTAAATGTTACATTTTTTTTATAAATTTAATGATATTTTTAAGCGCATCTGGGTTAGAGAGGGATAATGATTCAATTGGATCAGAGGTATTAAAATAGAGGTTTCTGTTAGTTTCAAAGGCAGAGCATTCTGAAAGTTTGTGGTGAATCGTGAGTATGGCGTCTGTATTACAAAATTGGCAACTTGACAAATATTACTGCCAGTGATAAGCGTTTTAGATTTTGGACAGTGAAGCCCAACACGGTAGCTTGGCATTCATATTTCCAATGACATAACTGTAGATTTGTCTGTACATAATATAATATATACAATATAAATTGGCGAAACAGAAACATTCTTTTGATTTCGGACGCTTATCAGGCACATAATGTACGATAAGATAGGAATGAGAAACACTTTTGGAAACAGTACTACTAGAAAATGTCATAGGCGTATTAAGAAATTTTTACATCTCAACTTAATGCAATTCTACAACCGTCCTGCTACATCCGGTAAAAAAAATGTAATTATGTATATTTATTTTTTTTTTTTTTTTGAACAAGAAATAAGTAATGAATCCGTACCATAACAATAACAGAAATAATATTAGAAAATCAAGCCAAACTTCGTGCGCTAAGCACGAGGATTAATTATACGATGGAGAATCATCATGACTGAATCGTTTTAGCGAAACCATGTTTTTTGAGCCGCCTAAGAGGCCTAGCTGGCAGTAGATTCCTGGCAAGTTCACTGCTGTGACACCTGAGTCTGTCACTGTATCTACTCGAGTGCCTTCCTATCTGCTCTTCTATGGTATGCAGATTAAGGTCACGATGCCGCGGGGGGATTGTCCTTTTAAAATTATATTTATGACTACTTTTTTGACAAAAAAAATGTAAACTCATCAACAACGACCGTTACTATTGAATTAACGATAAAGTTAATTTAACCAAATATGTTGTGAAAGTTCGTTAATTATTGAAAACGATTAATGGCTTTTATAATTATTTTTGCAAAAAGCTAGATAACCATGAAAACTCTTTAAAAGCAAAGAAATTTTAGAAATTATGACGATGATGATGGGTTTATAAGAAAAATTAAATTCTATCACAAATACTGTCACTATACTGTTTAATTTGCAAGATACATTCAATATAATGCAATTACCATATGAGTTTTTTGTGTTTGATGGACTTATTACCATTATTTAACTAAAACTATGGAAAAGGGGATATAGAATATGGACAAGTAAAGATTATATGCTATAGTAGAATGTAAAATCATCAAACATTTTAGCTTAATTTGGCTAATTTGAATCCAAAACTTTTGACGAGAATTCGAAAGGATTTCTATTAAATTGCCTTAAATAATTATAAACAGCGGTGGGCACGAAAAATAACAGAAAGAGCCCTACAACAACATCAAGAAAAAAAAGTCCTGTTACGGTCCCACAAGCAATTCTCGAGTAGGGCCATAAAACCATAAAGTCATAAATAAACTATTCGCGTCGCCATCGATTGCTTGGGCGAGAACACTGAACAAAATTTTGCAACACATTCAAAGACACAGCGAAGCCATATGAGTTTATTTGACAATTTTAAATTACCAAAAAAATTACTCGGTTTTACAGTTGCCAAAGTAACTATATTTCTGTGCTCAGTGTACTTGTGCGAAATGTTAGTCAGCGATGACTAATAAAAAGCCCCGTTACGGTCGCCTAGCATCCTCGAGTAGGGCCATAAAACTCGCACACACATTGTGTTTTTTTTTTTTAAATTCTCGTGTGCGTCTGGCTGGCGCCAGTTTCAAGACATAACGGAATGAGCTCGGGGCAAAAAGAGCCAAGGCGTGCCCACCGCTGATTATAAATAACAGCAACTTTGTCTAAGTAAAAATTCTATTCACAAAATCTTGTCGAAATGTCACGAAAAAGCCTAAAGGTAACATATAGGTATGTCTGATTATTACTCCATTGTCCTAACTTAAAGAAAGGATTTTAAATCGACAGTCTCTCTATGTCCCACATAGCAGCATAGTGCAGCATGCAGGGGAAAAATCATCTGATTTATATTTGGTGCAAATGTGTTATTTTTACATTTCCGCTGCTTACAAAAATATTTATGTTGCTGCACCCCCCTCAACGACCAACACATTTAACATTCCAAATGCATACACACATTTACAAAGCATAGACCAATACTTCCGTTGATATACATACACATGCATAGACGAAAACGCAGCATAAAAGCGAATACACACACACAAATAAAAAATTGTTGTACAATAGAATTTGGTAAAAGCAAAGGTAAAAGTAGATATATTTCCTATACTTTTGCATTTTTTTTCTTGAAAACAAAAAAAACCCTGGATATAGGCTGAAATTATTTACCACTTGTTTTAATAATCCAATTATGTATTTGCTGTCTATGCGCAAAGAGCAGACGTTGGTTGTTGGTACTCTCACACACGCACACACACACTCACTTAACTCACGAAACACTTATCTTCATACTTGCATGCATGTATGTATATAGTGGACTTGCATTGGCATTTTTCTTATTGCTTTCTTATATTTGAGATGCCAAATCTGACGTTTTAAGCTTACTTAACTCATGTTTATTTGGTTTTGATTTTTATAAACTGTATTATTGGAACTGTTTTCGTGTTTGAGATTGCACTAGCGGAAAAACTTTTACTAAATTGTACATTTTTCGACGCGCACACACGACCTCTTTCCGTGTTGTTTTGATTATATTAGTCGAAAGAAATTAACTATCGATGAGAAAAAGCTTGGATGTTTATTTCTCGTGTTATCGCATTTTAAGCAGATAGCCAGTGTGCACCCGTCCAATCCACCCGTAAATTGAAACAAGTTAGCAGCATTCTTAAAAAAATTGCTGGCGCTGCCGGGCGAATTGTATTTTTTATCATTAACAATGAAAACTACAATTACATAAGTGTTTCCTATTTTTTTTGTTTTACGTATTTCATATACTTTTTGGCATTAAAATTATCCTCCACCTCCTCCATAATCTTAATGTTCTTGCGCGGCTTTCGGGCTTCAAGGCGTATTTTACGTTCTCCTTCTGACAAAATGTTAAGGTCTAGCGGAAGCTGCGTAACAAAAATCAATGTAATCAGATTTGCACATGCTTAACAAATAATACTCACTTTTATAATCTTTCGTGGTTCCGCATACCGTATGTTTATTGTCGAACCATCAGGTTGTACGACCACTGTGGGATACATGCGGGAGTATACAGTACGATGCAGCCGCGTCACTGCTGCTGTGGCCGAAGATAAGTAACGCATTTGTTGTACGGCATTAACAAAATATTTTGGTCGCATGTTTATTTTTTTATGCCGGTATATCGTAAATGTATCTTTAAACCACAGTCATCTAAACATATATGAGGAAAACCTCTTTATAGTTTGTGATAGGACGCATAACATACATCGATATGCATACAGCAGTATATCGATATCCAAGAGTTAAATTATTTATTTAATTTTAAAGTTTTATTCCATATACAATAAAATTATTATCATTTTAAGTTACATAAAATGTCTACAATTTGCTACACAAAAACCATTCATAATATCTTAGTAGTTAAGGAAATTTGATGCCGGAAATATCGTCCCAGTTAAATATTGTCTGAAAAATATAGCCAGACTTTTCTGAGAATTTCGATAAATAAGAATTACACAACAACAACCGTGCAACTTGTTCGGAAGCTGCCTACTAGGTAAGTGGAGAAAATTTTTATAATTGTTTAATAATTAGGTAATTGAATGGTTCTGCACGTAAATTGTTATGAAAAATATTTTATTTGAAAATTGTGAAACTGTTTAATAAGTTTAAGTCACACGGTATCATTTGCAAAATTTGTTGCTGTTGCTACTAAATTACATAATTTCTGTATATTACAATTTTAATAATTGCATTGATTAACGAGTTTTGCAAGTTAAAATACAGTTTGAAAAATAGAAAAATTAGGAAAAATATTGTTTTTTTTTGCTATGCTAAACATATGTATAATCTGTCGAAAATTTGCATATTCATATTTTAAACATAACCTCCCAATTATTTGTTTTTATTCATATTAGTACTACGTTAAGATATGGCCGCCCGCCGCATCACTCAATCCTCTATCAACTGGTCTGCATTGGCCGAAAGAGTGCCTGCAAACCAAAAAGGAAGCTTTGGAGCTTTTAAAACCAAGGCCGACATCTACGTGCGTGCTGTCATGGCAAACCCAGAGAACCCACCAAAAATCGATTGGGCTTACTACAAACGCTTAGTACCCGTTGCGGGTTTGGTCGACAATTTTCAAAAACAATATGAAGCACTTACTGTGCCATATCCCAAGGATAATGTCTCGTCACTGGTCGATGCTGAAATTAAGGACACCCAGTCTGAAATTGCTAGCTACAAAAAATCTTCCGAGCAGCGAATTCAAGACTATCAAAAAGAAATCGCTCATCTTAAGTCTTTATTGCCTTTCGATCAAATGACAATGGAAGACTATCGTGAAGCATTCCCTGAGAGCGCTTTGGATCCCCTAAACAAGCCAACATTCTGGCCACACACGCCAGAAGAGCAAGTGGGATACAAGTCCAAGGAACAACTTGAGGCTGAGGCTCAGGGACACCACTAAATGGAACTTCTAAAGCAATGCGAAAAACTTCATAGCTTATATATCGATTTGAAATTGTAAACACATGCTTATGTAAAATAAATGAAGTAACTATGTTAAAGATAAGTTTTTATTGTTTTAACAAATAGGTAGTCAATTTTATTTTTGTACGCATTGAACAACTATTGCAAATTGCGATAATATTTTATCGATATAACGCAAATGTTTTGTGCGTACACTGTGAATGGCAAACTAGAAAGGCGATTAGTTGCAAATTAGTGAAAAAGTCGGCCTTATTTTGTTTTTGATTGTAAAAAAGTATACAACTTAACAAAAAAAATGAAACTTTAAATAATATTTGCAATTGCAGAAGCTCAACTTAATCAACACAATTAAATTGGAGTCTGGAAATAGGGGTGTTTGAAGTGGCTGCAGTTTAACACAAAGGAGCTTGAGCTTGCATGAACTACCTTACAATTTTGCTGTGTAATCGAAAACCGACGATGCTCTCTCGCCGGAGCAAGGAGAAATCGCAGGCACATAAAGAGGGCGTTGTGGGAAAGTATGTTAAGAAGGATGTTCCACCTGAGATACCAGTCATTAATGTATGGACATCCTATGCAGACCAGCGCGCAAAAAAAAAGTCGCTACAACGATGTGCAAGCACATCACCCAGCTGCGAATTTAAGACTCGCAGCTCCAGCACCAGCCGCAATACTTATTCCGCACAATATAACACGCAACCGGATTACTATCATGCACGTCGCGCGCAAAGCCAATTACCCTCTAATCGAAATACTACGAGTCAGTCCTACCGAGCTGAGCTTGACTTTTATCCTCAACCACCAGCTCTTAAACTTAGAGCTAGCAGTAATCAACTATGTCACGGAACAAGTAATTATGTAAATATCGAACAAATTGATCGCATGCGCCGACAGCAGTCGTCGCCGCTGTTACATACACCGACTACTGGGTTTGAACGTAGTTACTCTACCAACCAAAAACACTTTCATCCGAATGTAGCTAATGTTAGTTACGATGGCGATGCTTATGCTAATATGCATCAGTTGCCCCACAGAACGAATTCCCCCACACACTACGCAATGCAGCACATTTATGAAAATCCATATCGTGTTTCGTCAATGCGGGGAACACAATCACAACGATCTGAATCACCAATTTACAGCAATACTACTGCCTCCGCCTCTTCGGCTACGTTAGCATCCAATCCTCAACCTCACCATCTCAACGTTCCCTCTAGTGGTTCTCTATGTGGCCGTGGGGGAAGCTCGGGCAGCATAAGGGGCGCATCAAACTCAGTACAATCACTGTATACACCTCAAACTCAGCCAGGGTCCGGTATCGCTACTCCCACTGGCGTTAGCATTACTAATAGCTCTTTGCAAAAGGTGGCATCACAGCAGTCTCTCACTGAAGACTTGCCCTTGCCGCCCGGTTGGGCCACTCAGTTCACAATGCATGGCCGAAAATATTACATCGACCACAACGCTCACACCACACATTGGAACCATCCGCTGGAACGCGAGGGACTGCCAGTGGGCTGGCGGCGAGTAGTATCAAAATTACATGGTACCTACTATGAAAATCAGTATACTGGTCAGTGTCAGCGCCAGCATCCCTGTCTAACATCCTACTACGTTTATACTACTTCAGCAGAGCCTCCAAAAGCAATAAGGCCAGAGGCACCCTTATTTGCACCTCCTACACAAATGCACAATGCCCTAGTGCCTGCTAATCCGTACCTGCTAGAGGAGATACCCAAATGGCTAGCTGTATACTCATCATCCGACTCCTCTAAGGATCATCTTCTTCAGTTCAATATGTTTAGTCTTCAAGAACTTGAGGGTTTTGATATGATGCTTGTAAGATTGTTTAAAAAAGAACTTGGCACAATAGTCGGGTTTTACGAAAGGTATCGGTGAGTATACTTTATAACTATGCTTGGATTTGACTTTTTCAAAATAACTATATTTACGTTGCAGTCGAGCCTTAATACTTGAAAAGAATCGACGCTCGGAGCAAGATCGCTATTTACAGGAATTGCATTCAAACGGTGGGCAAAGCAACCATCAATGACGACAACCTGCCCACACATCGCAACTCGTAATTGTCCTCTATTTATCCAGTCTTTGTGTGCACAGTCACAATTTTTAAAACATATACATACATAGATTTATACATACATTCATGTACATATATTGGAAAAAAGATTAATTTTAATGTTTACCTTACATTACGATAATAATATGCCGGGTGCCTTAAAGTATGCCTAAGCACAACCAAATGTAGAAAGGTCACATTTTAATGATATTTGATACGAAATATATTTATTCTTTAAAAATACATAAAGCAATGTCAGTAATGTTCAATAAAATCTTAAGCCGAAAAAACTTGCCTAGAAAAGTTTTTGTATTAGGTATCAGTGCAATAAACGCAATGGTGACAGTAGGACAGTCGAGTCGACAGTCGTCATATTAAAACAAAAGGTTCTATTAATTGGCTTTATGTGCTTTTATACACATTTATTATACTTAAGAAGTCAAATACACAAGTATGTGTTTGTTTCTCATGAGGTATGTATTTCTCTTCTGTATCGAAAGCTGCTACATTTTCTTTTACTGGTGCTAGTTTGCTTATCATTAGTTTTTTATGAACATGCATAAAAAAAGTATCTTATATAGTATGTACATACCATACATACATATGCACAAATGTTTATAGTCGTAAACTCTTGAATATGGGTCACATAAATATGCATGTAAATATATTTGTATCATATTCACATCATTAAGTTTATTTTTCTTGCGGGGCTAATTATATAACTTCAATTTCAATACAATACAAGCCGCAAACAAGAAACCTTCATCAAAATAAAGTTTCGTGATTATAAGCCTGTGGGACGGGTTAACAAAGTTTGTGTGCATGTTTTGTTCTTCGGCGATTTGATCGTTCAGTCGGCAAAGCAACGCACGAAGTATCGTTTGTGAATCGTCGTCACCGACGCTGTCGTAGACGATTACATTTATTCGTCTTGTTAATTGCCAGTTCAAACGACGTGTTAAGTTAGTCAGCTTTAGATGTTAAGAAGTAAGTGCATAAACTGAGCAACAGCTATTTTATAAATTGCCCACGAAGCTCCCTCTGTTAAGTGTTTTATACTACAATCGGTTTGCAAATGTGTATACATACATACTTATGTACATATGTACATATATGCACATTTGTATGTAATGATTATTCTTATAAATAAACTTTAACCGCTTCAAGTGTGTGTTTTACAGTCTTTAAAGAACTTTATCATATATCACATTTGGTAAAACAAGAGAAAGTTCTACTCTGCCAGTATCAAATGCTTGCCTGTGTTCATTATTAAATTTATTCAATACTTATAAATAAAGCGGTTTAAACGTTCATGTGTTTGCTGTTGTTATTAAAATATGCAAGGTTTTAAATTAAAATAATTTGATTGGCTTTGTAATGCTATTGAATAGTGTTAAGTTATTTATGTGCGTATATATTGTGATCAAATTTATTCGCAATAACGGATATCCATAAATCAATTAACGTTATCGGTTTCATTCACGAAGATAAGCCTATTGTTTTTGCCTAGTCATCTGTTATATTTATGTCAATCAATTATCACATCATGCATCATGGCAAGGTATTTAATGACCCCGGGAAGGTGCGTACTGCTCTGGCGGCTAGACAAGTATATGTTCATATATCATAATTGAAGGCGTAATTAAAAACTAATTGCTTGTTATAAAGCTATCACACAAGTACAAAATATTGTTATTTAAAAAACCGTCTTATTTTCTAATCAGTAGTTGTTTCATTCATTCGTAAAAATAGGAGTGTTTTTAGCAAAAACACCTTACTTATACTCTTATAATGAGTATAATAAATATATACTTTCATTGGAAATACAACCTATAAATATACATAAGTTCTAATAGATGATGCAACTTTGTACATCTTAACTATTTATACGTTTTTTTTTTATTAAAATATAAACAAGGGAAGACAAATAAATTTTGAGAATCGCAACTGAGCACCTTATGCATAAAACATAATCCATCAAGATGACTCCACAACTTGAAATATTTATATTTTTACTTTTTACGGTAACTTTATGTAAGTATATATTCCCTACTCCAGACGTGTATCCATCCATTTAAATTATTTTTTCTTATTAACAGCGCCTTATGCAAGCGGGCAAACTTCTGATCGGGGTCTTATCGTAAGCACAAACGATATTGTTGTGATTGTGAATACCAACGAAAGTTTTGTTATCCACGAAGAGTAGGTATTACAAATTAATTGCTCATATTGTCATATAAACATATTTGTCTTTTAAATTAGCGCATTGCTAGTAGAAGATGTTACTGTAAAATTGATTAAGCAGCACGAAGAGCTTATAAGCTTGGACCCCGATTCCTTCATCTTTTATGAGAGTACAGATAACAAACAAACTGTTATAGTGACTGGTCGACAGCCCGGTCATGTGGAGGTGACTGCAAGTAGTATTCCCAATGATAGTTCGATTACTGATGGATTCTTTGTTCGCGTTGTTGTGGCCAGATCGAAAGCGCTCATCTATACGTCCAGTATCTTTGGCTGGATTTACTTCGTAGCTTGGTCTGTCTCTTTCTATCCACAGATATATATTAATTTTCGGCGAAAGTCTGTTGTTGGACTAAATTTTGATTTCCTGGCCCTTAACATCGTCGGCTTTACACTTTACAGTATGTTTAACTGTGGACTTTTTTGGATAACATATTTAGAGAAAGAATATGAAAGTCGTCATCCAAGGGGCTTAAATCCAGTTATGCTGAATGACGTTGTTTTTTCCCTTCATGCTATGTTCGCCACTGTATTAACCCTTACGCAGTGTTATTTTTATGAGGTAAAAACGTTTTAATGTTTAAAAGGAGGTCCGCGTTATCAACTATTTTGCGGTTTTAGAGTGGAGGGCAACGCGTTTCCAAAACAGCCTCCGGCTTGCTGGGAATTTTCGCTCTTTTCGTCATAATTTCGGCGGGGTTGGCTGGAGGATCTGTTATACATTGGTTGGACTTTTTATATTACTGCAGTTATGTTAAATTGGCAATAACTATTATAAAATACGTACCCCAGGTAAGCGCAAACAAAATTGGTATATTATCATAGTCAATCGTACCAATCTTTCAGGCACTTATGAACTATCGACGTAAAAGCACCGTTGGTTGGAGTATTGGGAACATATTATTAGACTTTACCGGAGGGACATTGAGCATGCTACAAATGATCATAAATGCACATAATTACGGTAAAATTGAAATTGATCATGATTCTTTTTGGCTTTTTAAAATGTGCTTGGTTTTTTATTGTATTTAAAGACGATTGGGTGTCTATTTTTGGCGATCCAACGAAGTTTGGCTTGGGCCTTTTTTCAGTACTATTTGACGTTTTCTTCATGCTTCAACATTATGTATTCTATAGGTATTTTCAATAGGTTATAAGTTTAAAAATCACACAATTAGCATAAGAACTTAGGTTTGTTTTTGTGTTAAGAAAAATTGTATTTCTATTTGAAATTTTTTTTCAGGCATGCGAACGAAAATCCGAGCAGCGAATCAACGGCTGAGAAAGGGACTGAAAATGCAGTGTTTAACGACCAGATCAATAAAAGTTAGACAACTATTTTTAATGCCTTTGTTTTTTTTTAACTCATTTAATCATACGCCATTTATTTGAATTGTTTAACTTGTACAAATGTCACTTTGTATTATGGTTAGGAACACAATGTGCAACAAAAAGTAGCCAATAAAAATATTACAGTTCCTCAATATTGCCATAACCCGAATGCCGAATGCAAATGGGATTTAATATATTCATAGAGATTTCTATTCATATTTTTAAAACTATTTTATAATATTTTAGGAATACAATTTCTAACAAAATGTTGCCAATAAAAATATCAATGTTTCTCAACATTGCCATAACCCGAGTGTCCGTGCAAACGGGTTTTAAATTATTCAAAATTATGAAACTTATTTTTGTTTTTAGCTCTTGGTTGCATGTTTTCGCTTAATTTGGCAAAACCAATTTGGTGTTTTTTTTTTCTTTGTTATTGGATTTATCAAATTCGCGCCTTAAATAGCGCCATTATTATCACATTTTCCAACACTCTTTCATACCAGCGTTGAAGCCATGCCAACTTATCTTAACACATGTTTTGATTTGCACACACGCACCTTGTGGCCTGTTAAAATCTCAGTTTATTAAACTAAGATTACTAATTAAGAATTATAAACAAAGCTTATTTTTAAGTCATGTACATCGCGCAGCAAATGTCTTGGCATAAAGTCAGGTATACACTTATTGTTTTATATTTGTCGTTTAAAACAATAGATAATTGAATTTTGTTAACAAAACCATTTAACTCGCAGTAACTCCGACAATGATAAGGGCATTGATGACGAACAGCGGGAGTGTGCTACTGTTCCAGAAGTTACCACCAGGTCAACTGCTTCAATTGAAACTGTTGGAGCTAATACAACTCATGAACAATCCATCGAAAACACGTAAGTTTAATGCGCAGCAGCAGGTCAAGCCGCTTTTCAATTTCACTCTTTTGACGTTCGTTGATATTCTACAGAGCCTCCGAGGAGCCAATGGCATATCTACATGGCCTCAATGTAAGTAATATGTTAAGTTATATCTAAAAACACACATAAACGTATGATTTTTACAGTCAGGAAATTTGATGCAGTTTAGTCAGGTAAGCATTAAAGGAGGCATTTTGCTCTACAATACTTTAAAGCGCTGGGACAAATCTGTTTGTATAAGTATAAGCAAAATGCTGGCAACGGCAGACAAACCGTCCGTGACAATGGATATATTTATTTCGAACAATCCCAGCGGCATTATTTTGTGCTTAGTACTAAGAATTCTTAGCGAAAATGCATTCACCGCTTGGAGATAGCGTACATCCAATTGATCCAATGGAATTCGCTGCAGTTCAATTCCTGTCTGGCGTGTCTCAGCCAAAATATCGCTGGTTAACTGGGCTAACAACGTAATTTCTAAAAAAGATATGACTAGAAAAACTAAGTTGGTAAGTGCGTTAAAAGCGTCATATGGCTTTCCGTTAATAAACGTGTTTGCTATTGCATAATACTGATTAAAAAAACCAACTGTTATACCCAACAGATGACATAGAAGTGATAGAACAATGGACAGCGCCATCAAGTCCATATAGTCTGTGGCCTGGGAGCATACTATACTGTATTTTCCGGCGAGAAAGTCCAAGTCGTCTGCAAACGTACAGTAGCTTTGCATGCGATAGAATCGCGACTGCAGTTCCTTTTGTTGCATTACTCGCACCTGTTGCACCTGCTTCGCAAGACGTGTATTTATTACTTGTAGTATTCCTTTTGCTATAATCATGGCACCGTAATAGCAGTTGTTAAGCAAATTCGAAACGACCATTGGGAATAATTTGTACAGTGTCCACAAATAAGAAAGTTGCGGCTCGTTACGTCGCTGCTGCAGTATTAATGCAATTTCGATCATTAATGGAAAACCAATACCTTTGACCAGCGCAATGGCTACAGAGCGTTTAACAGTCCTACCATCCAACTCAAGTTCTTTAAGTGTCTGGAATAGCTGCACCTGGCTCATAAAACGGGCTACTCTCGTTGCCATAATCATCTGACTTATGAAGTTTGTAATTGCAACAGTAACATGCATATAACTGTATAGTTTTACAGCGTCCCATAGATCAAGTCGAGAGTGAATGTAGTCCTGGTGAATCTGCCTCGTGTATATACTTGTAAACAAAACAAACACAGTCAATGTATAGGCTAAATATGCTTTGGAAAAAACAAACCGCTGACGTCCATGCGGATTGTATCGTATCGCGAATAACCCGAATACGCTGAGTAAACCTATCATTGTAATAAGTAAAAGATGCACTAAACGTGTATGGCCATGTATTGGACTACTGGTGTGGTAATGCATCGTGTTTAGTCGTTTTAAATATACTTCTAGTTTCTGTAAAAGTTTTACCGTTTTTATACTCTGAATAATGTACGTACGCATTTGCATATGAGCCTATATTTTTTCTATTAATTAAAAGGTGATGTGTATCTCACAATCGAAAATATGTAACAACGTCATAAAGTCGTAATTGCTTATTGTGCTTAAATAATTTGGAGTATAACGTGCTCGAAGCATATCGGATATGTCAAATGATAAATATTTTTATACCATACATAAAAAGACAATTTAGACCTTTGTGTTTTCTTCTTTTTTTCAGCAATCTATCCTGCAAGAGCTGATGTTGCAGAGTATTAAACCCCAGCTAAACACACTTCCTACTCTGGAAAATCACAATAATGGAGGCTACGACTTTGAAGTGGTTGTTAAAGAGCCGCCGAAATCGCATTGGATGTTTTCGGTGCCATTAAACAAGGTGTACATTCGGATGAACAAAGTAACTTTTGCATTATTTTTACACCAGCTCAGTTTTAAAATACTTATTTTTACTTATTTATAGACATTGAATATCGATGTGGAATTCAAAACAAAGATGCCGATACAGCCCCTAAATTTGCGAGCTTTTCTTTGCTTTGTTAAAGAAGTTAGCGGCCCAGTCCTGCGTTGTCAGAATCATCTAAGTACTGATCCAAGTAAATCGAGAAATTAGTGTATTTGTAATTCAACACTAAAGTATTTTGTTTTGCAGTTACCAATCCAACGCAACGGGAAAGCTTGTTACGGTGCGAAAATCCAGCTGCAAAGTACTGTGGCACAGCTGAAGGTAAAAGTATTGTGGACCGCTATTCTGTCCTCATTCCTCTTAACATGACTTGTCTAGCCAAAGGTGGCTACGTACGCCAAACTCTTGCTTTCAAATTCTTGTGTCAAAATTCGTGCTTCGGTCGCAAGGAAACTTGCTTGGTCTTTTGTTTGGAAAATGCTAGGTGTGTGTTTTAAGATATGATAAATGAAGCCTTAAATATTGTGTTCTCTTTATAGTGGAGAAATACTGGGGCAACAAGTTTTATACGTAAAAATTTGTACTTGTCCGAAACGGGATCGTAATCAAGATGAACGGCACGTGCATGTTCAGAAGCGTAAATTATTTCCAGCAATTTCCGAAGATGACAAGGCTGACGTAATTGCTGCAAAAGTGACGCGTCGAACAACAACACTTCAAGTAAAAGAGGAAAACGACAACTCTAATCCTAGTGAAATAGGTCCATTAATTCCAAGCAATTGGGAGCTGACGAGGTCTCCTAACGGAGGATACCGCCTTCTGATCAACTGCCCCAAAAAAGAAATGCTTCTTCAAAACATTGAAGGAATGATTGAAAAGACAGCCACTGCAATTCTTATAAGTGCTCAGAAACCGCCTCATTTGCTTCAGCACGCTAATGATTTGCTAGGACTTAAAAGTAAGTAAATCCAAAAAAATAAGTATTTAATAATTACCTTTTATGTTTAGAATATGCCTTAATGCTTCCGTGAGGTGATAAGCATTAAATTTGGAATTTGAATTGTAGCTTTTAAACGACTTATTGGATCGGTCTAAAGCAGCTGTTAATAAAACAGGTGGGCATAATTTAGTGTTTTACTTTATACTATTCTTTTTTTTGAATAGAACCAATATTTTAGAGCAACGAATGGCTTTAAACATATTATTCGACTATTTCTGTTTAAGCTTTTGAACACAAAAGCAAACATAAAGTAAACTAGCTATTAGATAAAATAATACCTATGCGAAGAAGTCAAAGTGATCGGATAAAGACGTGTCATTAATCAGATAGTTTGTACTTCTAGTTTGACTATAGTATGTATACAATTTTTGCATTCAGTTTACCATACCAAATAAGAAACCATGTATTATACTTGACGTAAGTAAAACTATATGTTTAGGTATGGACATTTGGAAAAAAAATATACTTGGTTTTTACATTAATCTGTCCAAACGCATTGGAATATAGAAAAATATATGTGTATACCGTGATCTTGAAAATGATATTTGGAAATATGCAATATCGAAAATCTCTCGTTTTATTACCAAGCTAATACAACATTCGACAAGTTGCGACTTAAACCTTAAAATTGCATCAAGAAAATCATATCATATACATATATTTATATGTATTGTAACATATATATGTATATATATATACTATATTTCACTAGCCTTCTTTTCTTATGTGTAAATAAAAGTACATTACAGGTGGAAACATCCAAGTTGACAATAGGAGGGCAAAAAATTTGAAAGTACAGGAAGGAGAAGTACCCTTTAACACATAGTTTGTGCAATATGAGATTTTTTTAATTATATGATGATGAGCTCATCAATCATTTTGACATTTGCTAATTTATACAAGAATTTAGTTTCGTGATAGTACGGTTGGATTAGGATCATTTTCAAGGTTATTGACCAATTTTAAGATAAATTAAATGCGAATAGTCTTATTTAATTTGTCTATAGTGTTTCTGATAGTGAATTCCTACTTATTTTACAGAATAATTCGATGGAATTTTGGAGATTTTTCTCTGGTAGGATACAGTTTTTACGTTTATAAGCTACTTAAGATCAAAGCAAAAATTTGTAAAACCTAATTGGTTACTATTTCTTGCCATTGTTGAAACTTATTTTCGCTGTAATTCAAAGTAAATTTAGTGTAGCTTTGTTTTTTCCGTGAATTCGATACATTTATCAATTGCAATACATAATTATATTATAGACTGCCGAGAAGGTAGGTGAAATCATTTCTGGAATCATAAAGGACAGTTTCTCCACTCAAATAAAAAAAAACTCGTTACGTTCACTCAAAAGCCGATTTACTATGCCGCTACTGTTGGAAGAAACAGTAGAAACAGCAGCAACTCATATTTGCACTCAAAGATACAAAAAAGATAAACCGACGTCGCTACAAGCAAGCAATCTAAGTTCGGGTTTTTCTCCAGTTTTTTTGTAGTTAGTGCTCAGTTTGTGTTGTTTACGCTGCACGTGTAGTCGTTCGAAAGTTGCGCGTGCGGGCTTTATAAGTTTTACTATTAGACAAGTTCACAAGGCAATAGCAAAAAGCGTTTAAAGTGCTGACTGTGGTGGATAGCAAGACAAAGTGTATCTTAAAACAGTGCTTGAGAAATGGTGGAAACGGCAACAACTACTACTACCACGCATACGATCAGCTCCCCGGGCGCCAGCAGTGGCGTCGTGGCAGCATCATCCACGTCTACAGCGGTACAGGTGGCAGCCCAGGCGCGTCAAAATGATGAAACATCGAGGGGCATTTTCAATTTGAAAATAATAATATTTTTGCTACTGCTTCCTTTCCTGCTATTTGCTGTTCTGTTGAAGCATCTGTTGGACTACCTTTTTGGCTTGGGCATTAAAGAGAAAGATGTGAGCGGTAAGGTGGCCCTGGTAAGTAAATGGGTGAAAGCCAACTATGGATATGTCAAAAACGATAAACCTCATTGCATGTGGTTAAGAAAACAAAACAGACACTACTATTTTGCTGATTTAATGCACCTTTTCAATAATTTTACTGCATTGGGCGTGGCAGAGTCAACCACTTGGCTTATTGTAATTAAAATAAATAAATATATACATATGTATGTAGTGTATAACATTTTATTGCAAACACAACAATTTTATATAAGATGGTTTTTAACTTTTGTACTTCTTTTATATTAAACAATTACCGTATTTGTTTCTCAATACACAAATCAGTAGTGGGTCAATTCTGCGTCATCTGAGCTCAGTTAGCATTCTACTTATAGCGGCCCAAGGTTCTCACGTATCACACACACGTTTAATACATCCATGTACATACATACATATGTATTCTACATTCGTTCGTTCGAGAAACTGGTTTAACATCAACAACATGAACTTTTCAAAACTTCACTCTTGTTTTCTCTTCAAGCTATGGATGACGTTTGCAAATCTGGGCTCAGTCATACAATATGTGCATACACAAGTATATAAATACACACATACATATGTATGTACATATTTATTTATACTTGCAATCAGGATTGTTAATGCATAAACCAGGGTAAAATGATTGCTCACAAAATTTTCTTAACTTTATCTAGATAATTTTTACAAATATTTACATAGTGCGTAGAGAGAAAATCCGGGCCCGGGGGAATTCCCTCCCTCTCCCTCTCTCTCTCTCTCTCTCTCCCCCCCCCCCCCCCCACTCACGTCAGGCCTGGTCGGATGGATATACATATGTATTTTTTTATACAGGTAGCCGCAACATAGAATGCTGATTATTGACTGAAGCTTGTATTTTGCTTATTAATACGGTATTGAAATTCTTTAGCAGTAATATGATGGTGTAGGCAATAACAATGAAAGCAAAAACAACTGCGTATATCATTCCGTGACGCCAAAAACAGCTTCATATGAATGTGTGCACGTACATACATATGTATGTATCTATGTATAGGTTTCTTGGTATTTGGATGTGAATAGTTAAAAATGGTAGAAGTGTATACTTATGTACATACATATCTATGTACATATAAACATTCATACATACATTTTGTATGATACTTACATATGCACATACAACACATCTGTAGAATCCCATATTTGAGCAACAATCGACGTTCAGCTGTCGGAAGCACAAGCCCAACATCAAATGTTGGGTGGGGGTCAGACTATTTTAATTACGGTCAAAAGTCACTTAATTGGGATGACCCACTAACAAAGTGAATATTGTCTTTTGTATATAAGTATGTATAACGGTAGTTATTTTTATATTACAAACATGCATACATATGTATGTAAGTAGGTTGGTAGATACGTAGATCCGTATGCAACTACACACTTGATTGCACTTAGTACATTCATAAGTATGTTTATACATACATTCATATGTATACATGTACATATGTACATAAATAAGTCTTAGCGTGGTTTAGTAAAAACTGTTTGAGACCGTATGCATATAAAGTACGCCCTCGCAGAACGCAACTAATAGAAATTGACTAAGTTGCGAACATTGAGGTTGGTGCGAAAACTGTGTTTAAATTTTCATATGGTTAGAATAATGATTTAGTTTATTAAGAACTTCGCATTTTTGGGGTATTGAAAGCTTAGGAACACTTTTAACAACTGGCATCGGTTGATCCCGAAGTGAATTACATAAAAAATGCGTTAACGCATTTCACCAAATTTGTTTGCATTATTCGTTCATATGCTTAAGTGGGGAATCCCAAAATTAAATTTTGTTAGAAAGAGTCAAAGCAAAAAACCAAAATGAAAAAAAAAATGACTTTTGCATAGAAAGTTGCGTTAACTGAGGCTATTTTTTTCAAGTTGCTTTAACAGAGTCTGCTATGTAAGGAATTACAGTGCTGCTTTCATCGAGGAGTTGCGTGTATCGAGGGTTGCGTTGTGCGAGGGCGTACTGTACTTACATACATATATATGTATGTATATTATTTGTTACTTATTTACAGTATAATGATTTGTTAATTCCACAGGTGACTGGCGGCGGCAGCGGTTTAGGGCGTGAAATTTGTCTAGAGTTGGCTAAACGTGGTTGCAAAGTGGCCGTTGTGGATATCAATTCCAAAGGCTGTTACGAAACAGTGGAACTGCTTCTAAAATACCACGCTGTATGGCAAAGGCATATAAAGTAAATATGTAGTAGCAGGTGATACAATAAAATAGTATAATAACTTATGTTTATATATTCTGATATCGCAGAATGATGTATCTTCGCCACGCGAGCTGCAACTTATGGCCGTTAAAGTTGAAAAAGAGTTGGGACCGGTTGATATGTTGATTAATAATGCTTCGCTTATGCCTATGACGTCGACGCCGCAGCTAAAGAGCGACGAGATTGAAACGATATTGCATCTTAATTTGGGATCGTACATCATGGTAAGTTTCGATTTGTCCATTTCTAGTTAAAAAGCCATTAAATGTTCTGTTTTTCATGCTTTCTGAAAAAGACCACCAAAGAGTTTTTGCCTAAGATGATATCTCGAAAGTGTGGCCATATAGTAGCTGTTAATGCTTTGGCAGGTGTGAAATATTTGCATACAGTAAATTGATCTAATAGTATACTTCATAATACATGCGGCTTTCATATTTAGGTTTGGTACCCTTACCCGGTGCAGGAATCTATACTGCTACTAAGTACGGCATATTGGGATTTATGGAAGCATTGCGAGCTGAGTTGCGTCTTTCTGATTGTGACTACGTGCGCACCACCGTGGCCAACGCTTATCTAATGAAAACAAGCGGTGATCTGCCGCTTCTTAGTAACGCAGGGTAAAACCATCAATACAATCATTCCAGTAACTTCGCTAATTTAATTTATCCTTTAATTATAGCATATCGAGCAGTTACCCTGGCTTACCCACGCCATACGTAGCAGCGAAAATAGTTAAGGGCTTTTTGCTGAACGAGCGCATGGTCTACGTTCCCAAAATTTTTGCGCTTACCGTTTGGTTGCTTAGGTAAGTTGGTACGATAATTAAATAAAATGCATATAAACGTATAGGTAGTACACATACTTACATACGTATGTATGTTTATATATTTTTGTACATTTATTTGAAGCGCGAACAAGTGGCGCTTCTATGTAAATATGTATGCATATATGTAGGTATGTCCTTATTTACTGCTTGCATACAAGTATGTACAATGTACTACAATGTTATTTTGTGTAGTTAATTTTTTTAAATGAACACCGAGTTTTTGTTGTTCACAGAGTATTGCCAACAAAATGGCAGGACTATATGCTATTGCGCCTCTACCATTTCGATGTGCGAAGTTCCCACTTATTTTACTGGAAATAGTCTAGATTCTATTTAATCTATTGTTTTTGTTAATTTTAATTTTTATTTCGTTACTACTTATAACTAAAACTACTTTAACTAAACCTTATAACATGCATAAACATATGTGCCATTAAGTATACTAAGATCGCAATCAATGAAGACATTTACATTACGCGTAGAATAAGTAAATCAAATACGTGTCATTCAATAGGGGATACTTGACAAAAAATCTATCTCACTAACTAAAACTAAAAATGAATTTTTTGAGTGTGTTTTGTGGCGGAAAAACCTGCGGCGGCAATGTCAGCGTGCTTTGTAGGTTGTAGCACATTTGCTGTGCTTTATGGACGCAGGTACGTAGTACGTAGTGCCACATAAAGTTGTGAGGGCAGCGGTGTATAATTTTGTATCCATTTGCACAATAGTAGTAGTAGGCACAGTTGTGTGAGTGCGGCATAAAATCATAAATTCCTGGCCTGCATTCCCCTATAATGGGCTTAGGGACAGGGGACCATTGGCATGACGTCAACTTAGCCGGCACGCAGCCTCCACTTTTAGGGCTAAAGTGCAGATTGCGGTCACAGGTCATGGATATAGGTATGCCTTGATAGCAAACGATGTAGGCGGTACATGAGTTTGGATTGGGTAAAATAACCGCCTTAGCCGAGTCACTGCCATTTTGGCAAATCTTCTTGGGTATTGCTAGCACCAAGTGTAGCGCAGACTCGTGGGCGGGAGAATAAGTTGTTCTTTTTGTCGGCATTTCATCATCCGTCACCCTATTTGTCGTCAACTTTGTGTCTAAACCTTTGGGGTTGCAACTTTGATTATCCGCGTGCTCCACGCAGCGTTCTTGAGCATCGTCGTAGTAATGTTGCGCAAAACACTCGGCCTCAAAAGAACTTGCGCCGGCGCAGTATATATACTTTGCACAGTTTGTCTGGCTTGCCACATAGACTCCAAACGAAAGACCTGTGCACTCTCTGTATTCCTCCGCCTTTAAACATCTTAGCAGAAGCGCCATCAGGTAAAGCCAGCTAATTTTCACGTTCATTTCTTGGCTTGAGTTATTGCCACTAGCGCTACAGGCTATTTGCTACTGACTATAGTTCATCACTACATAAAATTTGCCAAGATAGTAAGTACTCTGTGTATGTTACACGATTATGCGACCTTGATAAGCACCAATAGTATTCGATGACGATATCAGCGTCAGTTATTTTTTTGTGTATTACTCTACACCGATGATTAGTTGGAGTCTGTCGGTTGCTCACAAGTTCAACTCGGTTTTAATTACAAATACTGTGTATGCGTATTGTAAATGTACAACAGATAATTATTGTTTTTGTATTTAATTATGCGCATTTACAGCTAAAGCATACTTAACAGCCGTTCAGCGTTAAGCGTTCACAGCGTTATCAGAGGCGTCATCGTCATTGAAGCAACGTTATTATCCTCGCCACAGTCTGGTTGTAAGCGCTTGTGGCATTGCCATGCAATCGTTTGTATTAATAATTGATGAGAAATTCATAACTTACAATTAGGCTGTGGCATGAAAGGCCGGTGGAGGCGTTGCGGTGGTTTTGTTAAAATCGTTTTATGCATTTTTTATGTAAAGCAGAGTCAAGCAAATAAATGGGTTGCGGATTAATATCAGATTACCGTGGAAAATGGCATTCGGCAATTAATCGTCCCAATATCGGAAAATTGGTTTGTGTGAGTAGTTGATATATGTACATATGTATGTACCTCAATAGGTGCATCCTCGCTTCGTCTTGTTAGTCACAAAGAGGTAGAAACTAAATCATTAATGTCGAATCTTTAGGTCTGGCAACACATGCATCTAAAATGGACCCCATATGGTGCGCGTAGGCCCTAGTTCAACAAGTTATTAAGTGTAGATTGGATATTTTAGTGGTTCAACCTCGTACCAGTTCAATGTGCGTAGTACAGCAAGAGATGTGTAAAAAAAAAAAACTGAAGAAGTAGCAGCCGTTCAGTAGCGCTGCCTAGTCCCTTAAGACTGCTGCCGAGAGGTTGCTGACATGGCAGTGCACAAGCAAACAAAAACTGCTCAGAAAATATTCTAATTACATATGATTTTGACATTTGTTGCAGCAAGGGACCCCCAGCACCTGATGTTTGGTCTTATACAACAAACGTATGGTACACTTTTAAGGCAAGTGAGTTGCGCATGCGCTACTTCAGTTGGTATACGAAAATAGCCTCATAATAATATGCCAGGGTTTAAGTTGCGCAGTAAAAGCAAAGCAGCATAGAATACTGGATAGAAAAGAAGTAAATAAAACTGTCGGGCGCATAATGAATCTTTTATGTGACCCTGCCCCCAGCGGGTTTTATGATTTTTTCTGTTTATTTTCTTACAGTTTACTTTTCCATTCGACGAATCGTTGTCCATACTAGAAGCTTATATTTTTATACCCTGTACCGTATGGTACAAAGGTTGTGCAAGCTGAAAATGAATGTAACATACAGAAGGAAACGTCGGAGACCCCCAAAGTTACCTAAAGTATGACCAGGTTGACTAGAGAAGTCGATATACCCATGTCCGTCTGTCTGTATGAACGCCTAGATCTCAGAGATGGCAAGAGCTAGAGCAACCAAACTTTCAGATTAAATCCCTTATTGTTCCATAGGAGGCAAGTTTATTTTATTTTTTTTATATCTGACTTACATTATAGCTCCCATAGGGGTGTTTCAGAGGACCTCGAAAAAAACCACAAGTTTTAGATGGATAATTCGTTTGTTTATAAAGATATCAACCAAATTTGGCATTCGAAAGTTTTTTTTAGAGATCTTCAACACGGTACCAAATTTGATGAAAATCGGTTGACTATATCATATAGCTCCCACAAGACCACTCGGCAAAAAAAAAATGTTTTAATTAACATTCGATGTATTTCGTTTGTTTATGAAGGTATCATAACCAAAGGTGGCATTCAGCAGTTTTTTAGAAGCACTAAACCAAATTTGATCAAAATCGGTCGACAATATCATATAGCTCCCGTAGGGCCGATCGATCAAAAAACCGATTTTTGTACAAAATTTGTTGTGCTTCGTTTGTTTACGAAGATATCGTAACCGAATTCGGAATTTGAAAGTTTTTTATAGTTCCCAAACACTGTACCAAATTTGATCAAAATCGATTGACTATATCATATAGCTCCCATAGGACAGATCGGTCACAAAAATGTTTTTTACATAAAACTCGTATTTCGTTTGTTTGTGAAGATATTGTAGCCATATTTGGCAGTCGACAGTTTTTTATAAATCCCCAGTGATGTACCAAATTTTATCAACATCGGTTGACTATATCATATAGCTCCCATAGGATAAATCGGTCAAAAAAACTTTTTTTGTACAAAATTCGTTGTGTTTTTGAAGATACCGTGACAAAATTTGGTGTTGCAAAGTTTTTTATAGCTGCCAAACACTGAACAAGATTTGATCAAAATGGGATGATTATATCATATAGCTCCCATAGGACCAATTGGTCAAAAAATTCCATGATCCAAAAATAAACAAAATGTTGAATCAGACAGGAAAACGCACGACGGTGTTTAAAACATCCGTTTTTGCTAAAAAATTAAGAACTTGCACCAAGTTTTATTTAGATGGGGTAAGTTGTGGGAAAAATGGTTTGCGCTGGTTGGAGATGGGGCCCTATTATAAATTTAAATTTGGCTCTTCTAATTTCATTATACAAATATTTAGAAGAATTTGAATTTGGTTCGTTGTCTTATATTAGTACAGTAGTATCGCATATATTTGGGAGATTTCATCCGATCGAAATTATTTTTTTTATACACCCAATCCATCAATCCATCAAGCATAAAAACGATATAGATGAAATCAGTTCTAGAACCTAGTTTGACTAAACATATTTACAAAGTTTAGAATCATCTATGGCTCAAAAATGCTATAATTTAAATGTTCTTTACATTGGTTGAACCTAAATTATTAAAATTAAATTAAAACACCGTGTAAGGTTTCGAGGGTACTTTTTATATCCTGTACCTATAGGTACAAAGGGTATACTAGATTTGTGCAATGTATGCAACGGACACTAGGAGGCGTGGCAGACCCCGAATCCTTTCTTCCAAAATGCCTTTCATAACCTCGGGTAGCGATTGAGCCAAATCCGTCTGCCTTTCCGTCCGTCTGTATGAACACCTAGATTTCGGAGACTGTAAGAGCTACTTTACCAGCTGGTGCGCATATTTCCTGAGCAGATGAAGTTTGTTGAATCATATCGATATCTTACCCCGTTCCCCCGAGTAGTTTTTCGCGCTTTTAGCTACACCGTTTAATATTATTATTTGAAACTTAACAGAGCTATGCGTCATGGTTTCATACATCGGTGTGTCAAAAATGAACAAAATAGGACAAATACAACAGAAGTTATAGTTCAAAATGTACTAATTTCACCCTCCCTTGCCGATAAACTTCATCAATATTTGATGATATTTATGGTAAAAAAATTACCTAGAATCACCAATTTTGGTATGATTATTCATGTGGCTCTAATAAACAAACCCACATCAAAATTTGATCGATGCGCCCACACCCGCCTCCCCCGCCATCCATTTACCATGTTTTCTCCCACATTCCTCAACATATGAACTTGAAACTCACCCAATATACTTTAAATAACTTCTTTGACGTAACTTTCGGTTTTCATCAAAATCGGTAAAAACTTTTTGAACTTATTGGTATAAATATCATTCTTTTTGGCAAAAAAAAATTATTTCCCATTGGAAAGTTCTTAGAAGGAATATGCAGGTATTAAATTTTTTTTGAGAAAAAAGGTACAGGGTGTTACACTGTCGGGCACCGTCTCGACTGTATTACATTTTTATACCCTCAACCAATAGGTACAAAGGGTATACGAGATTTGTGCAATGTATGTAACGGACAAAAGGAGGCGTGGCAGATCTGAAGTCCTTATCATAAATAAATGCTTATCATAACCTCGGGTAGCGATTGACCCATGTCCGTCTGTCCGTCCGTCCGCCCGTCTGTATGAACACCTAGATTTCGGAGACTATTAGAGCTAGAGACACCTAACTTTACCACCTGATGCGCATATTTCCTCAGAAGATGAAGTTTGTTGAATCATGTCAATATCTTCCCCGCAGAATATTTTTATCTGAAACTTGCATCTGTGTGTAAAAAATAATCAAAATCGGACAAATACAGCAAAAGTTTTATTCAAATTTCACCACCCTTGCCTATAAACTGCGTCAATATTTGACTCCTCGTAATTATGGTTACAAGTGACCTAGAATAACAATTTTTGGTAAGCTGATTCATCTCTATTCAGCTCTAATGAACAAATCCACATCCAAATTTTATCGATGCGGTCCCACCACCCCCCGCAATCGATTTACCGTGTTTTCTCCCACACCCCTCAACATACCAACTTGAAACTTACCCCATATACTTTAAATAACTTCTTTGACGTAACATTCGAGTTTCATCAAAATCGGTAATAATTTAGGGAACTTATAGGTATAAATATCGAATTTCACCAAAAAAAAATAAATTCCAATTGGAAAGTTCTTAGAAGGAATATGCAGGAAAAATTTTTTGCGAGACAAAAGGTACAGGGTATTCCACTGTCGGGCACCGCCTCGACTGTACCACATTTTTATTTCCACAAGCTTAATATTACATATGTCCATAGAGTACAGGGTATAAAAATATATAGAACGCATGTTTTATAGATAGTGTTATTAAATATTTTTTATGCGTTTATTCCATGAAATTAATTTTCGAAAAACCCAGAACCGTTATTCATTTCAATTATAAATAAATTATACGGTGAGCTCTCCATATTCATATTCACTTGTCAAACTGTCAACTTTAAATAGAAAGAATATTTACGCTTTTTATAAAGGCAGCGGCATCGTCCTCGTTGATGGGTTCCTCTTTTGTTTTGGTGTCTATAAAAAATGTGTATGTACTATAAATACGCAAATGAATGCAAGTGAAGTTGAAACACAATTTTTGGCCCCATACAGCGCTGGGTCACACTCCTAAAATTGAAGCTTCGTATTTTAGAATAAATTTCCATAAATGAAAGTATTTACTGCTTTTAGCAGCTGATATTTAATTGCATCAGTTTAAATTAAAGTTTTACAGCATGAAAACATGAAGCAACCGCAACAAGCTTCGATGCCATTGAATCTATCTATCGGCCTATTGCTGTTTTACTTAACGATGTTGGTATACTCAATGCAATGCCTGTCATCAACAGGACAGTTTTGCTGTCCAATGGGATCGTGTAGCACAGTTCCTGCATACGCATGCTCAATTTAATGAATTTTCATTGAAAGTGACTGCTGCATGCATTGCCATCCGTGAGTGTCTCGTCGTTGGGTTCTTGACAATGTTTGAGTAGACACTTGGGTCGCTGCGCAGACTGCTTGTCTGCAGCCAGCTAAACTGTCTTTTTCATTGTGGTTTATTCTATAGTTTTCTGTAACAGCAATTTGTATTGTTATTGCAATTTAACAGCTAAAGGATTCGGGTTGTAAGGTATTTTAAAATAAAATACCCTTGAATCATATTCATTTTGTAAAATGTAAGAAAATTGGGCCTAAAGTATTGAAATAATTTGCTATAAACTCAGAAAACTTTCAAATAATTGTGTAAGTAAGCTTTCTCTCAAATTCTTACAGTTGCAAGCTATTGTCTCCTTCTTCATTTTTGTCATACTTGTTATACATTAAAAATGTCAGCAACTTGAGTAAAAGCAATTTGTTACAAGTCTGGCCAGTGCAGTGCCTTTTTAAACTCGAGCGATAACTTGTTTGTTGTTCTTGCAGTTGACGTGCTTGTTACTACTAGTAGCATCAACTTGATGATATTTCTGCAGTTTATTTGTATGAAGTTGTATACAATACTTACATTGTTTCACCCAAATAAGGCCATGTAGTTTATGTTTCCAGTTGGTCAACTACCCTGAAGTATAGATATGTAGACTTTCACAGACGAAGGACTGAACTGTAAATACCGTATGTATGTTAACATTCGACTGCATACACACATATACATATGTAAGTATACTTTGTATAAAAATATGATCAGTACAGTTTCACTCTAAGCCTCAAAGAGCAAAGACGTGTTAAATATAATACGAATTAAATATACTGCCCATAGAATACAGAACTGCATATGCCATCCAACGTAATTTTAAACTCATGATGCACTCTAACGACGCTCCAATAAAAAAAATGTATAACAACATAACCAAATCCAAAAGAAAACCACAACTCATCTCCTCACTACAAGACACAATAGAGCAACGCAAAAACTTAAATATACAAATACCCCCCATTAACTTGAAAACCGAAAATGTCCTTCCCTGGCTCTCTCAAATCGCTAATATCAACACAACCCTCCATACCTCCATTAAAGCAGACACCCCACCAATAAAATACAAACAATTCTTCCTAAATTACGAAAACACATAAAAATGCACATTTTTATTCACTGTTGGCTCCAAATCAAGAGACGGTGTTTCTTTCATTCAGTGTAACAACAGTAAATGATATAATTAGTCGCCAAATTCTACCCGATAACACCTCCATCTTCACAGCAGAAATTTTAGCCATACTTATAGCCTGCAACTACGCCAGCAATAAGAGAGGCAAAACAATCTGCACAGACTCCCTATCGTCTTTGCAAGCCATTAACAATCTAGATAAGCAAAACTACTACACTACCTAAATTAGAAATGCTATCCATAAAAATAAAAACAAAATAACTTTGTTATGGGGCCCTGGGCACTGTGATATAACAAGAAACGAGATAGCAGACAAAAAACGTGTGCCTTTTACTTTTGTATGAATAAATTGTTTGAAAAACGAAAAAAGCTAAAAGTATATCTTTATTCTTTTTTTTTTTTGAAAGCATGAAGTTTAATATTCTGCAACCCATTAAATGATTTGAGATTAGAGTTATAAACAATTAAAAATCGTATAAGTCGATTCGACTAACATGTGGACAAACGTATAAACAATAACGTGTGGTCACTAGGATAATACTCAAACCTACAAAGAAACAAAATTTCACAAAACCTCGCACTACTACAAAAACATCTGCTATAACGCATCAGCTGCAACCAACTCAACACGGACTGACTTAACCAAATTTACAAGATAAAGACTTGGACACACTTACCGTACCCATAGTCACATCCTGAATAAAAAACCGCCTCCAGTATGCACCTATTGCAACACCTCCCTAAGTCTGACCCACATACCACAACCACGAAATAACATCCTTCAATAATATACATAAAAACCATCCAATTTCTCAAAGCCACTCATATCTACCACTCCATATAATTTATATAGTGTACAAATATTTAATAAGTCACCTAAACTAAGAACCTTAACACCGTACCATCTACACTCCTATGTAAATAAACAAATATCTAAGCTTAAGGCCATAGTAGCAATAGCTTATATTTAAGTAACGTGCAATTTCTAATTTAATTTTATTAATTCATAATAATAATAATAATGATCAGTTTTTCAGTTTTGGAGTTTTTATTGTAAAAGTTTAGTTATGAAACCACCAAAGGATTGGCAAATTCACGTGGAGTGAGTTCGTTGTGGGAAAAACAGCAAAGTCATATGCAGGGCCGTATAGAGGATTTATTATACCTTTAGCTTGAATCACGACAGTACAATTACACCGGGCCCCTCGGAAAACTGAGGGCCCGGGGGGAATCCCCCATTTCCTCCTCTCGTTGGGCCTGGTCATATGCATGTAAGCTGCAGTTTCCGTTTTGGTCCTTGTGAGATTGGGGCTTGACAAAAATTTGAGACACGTCAAGCGTATGGTCAAGTAGTGTGCATTTCAGTTTGTGAGAATGCCAAAGTGGTTATATCCTGCGGCTTAAGTATTTATTGTTGAGCAGTGTTTCCCATTGCTTATCAAGTAAATAAAAGCTGTTCACTACTTCTAAACTTGCCAGCGAACACATGCTATTTACTCCAAGCAAGTGTTGCAGCCATCACAGTTAGCCCCATCATTTTTATACCCTGTACCGTATGGTACAAAGGGTATATTAAGTTTGTGCAAGCCGAAAATGTATGTAACATACAGAAGGAGACGTCGGAGACCCCCAAAGTTACTTAAAGTATGATCAGGGTGACTAGAGAAGTCGATATACCCATGTCCGTCTGTCCGTCTGTCTGTATGAACGCCTAGATCTCAGAGATGGTAAGAGCTAGTGCAACCAAATTTTCAGATTAGATGCGCTATTATGTCAGGGGAGACAAGTTTATTTTATTTTTTTGATATGGGGGCTATATTAGTATATAGCTCCCATAGGGGTGTTTCAGAGGACCTCGAAAAAAACAAAAAGTTTTAGATGGATAATTCGGTTGTTTATGAAGACATCGTAACCAAATTTGGCACTTAATAGTTTTTTAGAGTTCCCAAGCACTGTACCAAATTTGATCAAAATCGGTTGACCATATCATATAGCTCCCGTAGGGCAGATCGGTCGAAAATTTGTTTTTTGTACAAAATTCGTTGTGTTTCGTTTGTTTGTGAAGATATTGTAACCAAATTTGGTATTAAGAAGTTTTTTAGAGTTCCCAAGCACTATACCAAATTTGGCCAAAATCGGTTGACTATATCATATAGCTCCCATAGGACCAATCGGTCAAAAAATCGTGTTTTTTACAAAATTCGTTGTGTTTCGTTTATTTGTGAACATACCGTAACCACATTTGGCATTAAGAAGTTTTTTAGAGTTCCCAAGCACTATACCAAATTTGATCAAAATCAGTTGACTATATTATATAGCTCCCATAGGGCCAATCGGTCAAAAAAACGTTTTTTGCACAAAATTCGTTGTGTGTCGTTTGTTTGTGCAGATATTGTAACCAAATTTGGCATTCAGAAGTTTTTTGGAGATCTTCAGCACTGTACCAAATTTTATCAAAATCGGTTGACTTTATCATATAGCTCCCATAGGTCCGATCGGTCGAAAAAAAGTTTTTGATTAAAAATTCGTCTGTTTTTGGTTGTTTATGAAGGTATCATAATCTTATTTAGCAATCAAATGTCTTTTGGTGTTCTTAAGCAATTTACCGGATTTTATTGCATGCAGTGGTACAGGGTATCCCAAAGTCGTCCGCGCCCGACACTAACGTACGCCATCTTTTTTTTCTGTATTCTCTAGAATTGTTTATTCTTTTTATACCCTGTACCTATAGGTACAAAGGGTATACTAGATTGGCGAAATGTATGTAACGGACAGAAGGAGGCGTGGCAGACCCCAAATCCTTTATACCAAAATGCTTATCATAACTTCGGGTAGCGATTGAGCCATGTCCGTCTGTATGAACACACCGTTTAACATTTTCATTGAAATTTAACAGAGCGATGCGTTGTGGTTATATTCATCTGTGTGTAAAAAATGAACAAGATCGGACAGGGCACCGCCTCGAGTGTACCACATTTTTATACCCTGTATGGTACAAAGGATATACTAAGTTTGTGCAAGTCGAAAATGTATGTAACATACAGGAGGAAACGTCGGAGACCCCCCAAAAGTTACCTAAAGTATGATCAGGGTGACTAAAGAAGTCGATATACCCATGTCCGTCTGTCTGTCTGTCTGTCTGTCTGTCTGTCTGTCTGTCGTCTGTCTGTCTGTCTGTCTGTCTGTCTGTATGAACGCCTAGATCTCAGAGATGGTAAGAGCTAGAGCAACCAAACTTTCAGATTAGATCCCTTATTATTCGATAGGAGACAAGTTTATTTTATTTTTTCGATATCGGGGTTACATTATATAGCTCCCATAGGGGTGTTTCAGAGGACCTCGAAAAAAACGAAAAGTTTTAGATAGATAATTCGCTTGTTTATAAAGCGAACCAAGCGAATAACCAAATTTGGCATTCGAAAGTTTTTTAGAGATCTTTAACACTGTAAAAATTTTATCAAAATCGGTTTACTATATCATATAGCTCCCATAGGACCAATCGACCATCATTTTTTATTCAAAATGACATTCGATGTATTTCGTTTGTTTATGAAGGTATCATAACCAAATTTGGCACTCGGAAGTTTTTTATAGGTCCCAAGCACTGTACCAAATTTGATCAAAATCGGTTGATTATATCATATAGCTCCCATAGGACGGATCGACCAAAAAAACGATTTTTGTACAAAAATTCGTTGTATTTCGCTTGTTTATGAAGATATCGTAGTCAAACCTCACATTCGAAAGTTTTTTATAGATCCCAAGCACTGTACCAAATTTGACCAAAATCGGTTGACTTAATCATATAGTCCCAATAGGACCGATCGGTCAAAAAAATTTGTTTAGTGCAAAATGCGATTTGGTTCGTGTGTTTATGAAGATATTGTAACCAAATTTGGCAAATAACTATCTTTTAGAGTTCTGTAGCAATATACCGGATTTAATGGCAATGTGGTGGTACAGGGTATCTCAAAGTCGTCCAAGGACTTTAACATACGCCATATTTTATTATGTAAACAAACAATGTACATACTACACATGTATACTAATGTATGTATGTATGTACAATTATTTAACACCAGGCTAGCTTTCGTCATTGTTTCGTCTCGTCAAAGCCAGTTGCAGTTGTCACTAACATGGATGCCCTTTTCATATTGCTCATTTATTTTTGTTTATCCTACCACTTTTAATTGTGGCAGTTGTTGCTATTGTGTTTTATTTAATTGATAGTTTCTGTTGGACAAATAATAAATAGCCAAGGCGGTGCATCTTTTGATAACTGTTTTTCATCCACGTGACGTATACATTCGTTGTGATCTGTATACTGTTTGTTAATATAAACCACTAATAAATGAATAAATAAAGTAAAAGGTAATATAAACGTAAGCTGATCCGGCCACCAAATGCGTAAAATATTCATACTATATATCTTTGGTATTTAAAATCTAATGTGAGGCTCTCCAACTGTGCAACACTGTATTTATTGTGTGCGGACGCAATGTGAAGCCCAACATTTCAATACAAGTGCGCGAACCGTGCATAAATATGTCAATAGGGATTTTGAATAGTAACCCAAATCAAAGACAAGACTCTAAGTAAAAAAATGTGGTACAGTCGAGGCGGTGCCCGACAGTGGAATACCCTGTACCTTTTGTGTCAAAAAAATTTTTCCTGCATATTCCATCTAAGAACTTTCCAATTGGAATTTATTTTTTGTTGGTTAAAATCGATATTTATACCTATAAGTTCCCTAAAATTTTACCCATTTTGATGAAACTCGAATGTTACAACAAAGAACTTATTTAAAGTATACGGGGTAAGTTTCAAGTTGGTATGTTGAGGGGTGTAGGAGAAAACACGGTAAATGGATTGCGGGGGTCGGGGGGACCGCATCGATAAAATTTGGATGTGGATTTGTTCATTAGAGCCACATGAATGAGCTTACCAAAAATTGTGATTCTAGGTCACTTGTAGCCATAATTGCGTAGAGTCAAATATTGACGCAGTTTATTGGCAAGGGGAGGTGAAATTTGTACATTTTTGACTATAACTTCTGTTGTATTTGTCCGATTTTGTTCATTTTTTACATATAGATGCATGTAACTACAACGAATCGCTCTGTTAAATTTCAGATGAAAATATGAAAAGGTGTGGCTAAAAACCGCGGAACTCTACTGCGGGGGAACGGGGAAAGATATTGACATGATTCAACAAACTTCATCTGCTTAGGAAATATGCGCACCAGCTGGTAAAGTTTCGTGTCTCTAGCTCTTATAGTCTCTGAGATCTAGGCGTTCATACGGACGGACAGACGGACGGACGGACGGACGGACGGACGGACATGGCTCAATCGCTACCCGAGGTTATGATAAGCATTTTGGTATAAAGGACTTGGGGTCTGCCACGCCTCCTTCTGTCCGTTACATACATTGCACAAATCTAGTATACCCTTTGTACCTATAGGTACAGGGTATAAAGATGGCGTACGTTAAAGTCGGGCGCGGACGACTTTGGGATACCCTGTACCACTGCTTGCAATAAAATCCGGTAAATTGCTTACGAACACCAAAAGACATTTGATTGCCAAATTAGATTATGATACCTTCATAAACAACCAAAAACAGACGAATTTTTAATCAAAAACTTTTTTTCGACCGATTGGCCCTATGGGAGCTATATGATATAGTCAACCGATTTTGATCAAATTTGGTACAGTGTCGAAGATCTCTAAAAAACTTCTGAATGCCAAATTTGGTTACAATATCTTCACAAACAAACGAAACACAACGAATTTTGTGCAAAAAACGTTTTTTTGACCGATTGGCCCTATGGGAGCTATATGATATAGTCAACCGATTTTGATCAAATTTGGTACAGTGTGGAAGATCTCTAAAAAACTTCCGAATGCCAAATTTGGTTACAATATCTTCACAAACAAATGAAACACAACGAATTTTGTACAAAACACGATTTTTTGACCGATTGGTCCTATGGGAGCTATATGATATAGTCAACCGATTTTGATCAAATTTGGTATAGTGCTTGGGAGCTCTAAAAAACTTCTTAATACCAAATTTGGTTACAATATCTTCATAAACAAACGAAACACAACGAATTTTGTACAAAAAACCAATTTTCGACCGTTCGATCCTATGGGACCTATATGATATAGTCAACCGATTTTGATAAAATTCGGTACAGTGCTGGGGGTTTCTAAAAAACTTCCGATTGCCAAATTTGGTTATGATATCTTCATAAGCAAACGAATTATCAATCTAAAACTTTTGCTTTTTTTCGAGGTCCTCTGAAACACCCCTATGGGAGCTATATAATGTAGTCCCGATATCAAAAAAATAAAATCAACTTGTCTCCTATGGATTAATAAGGGATCTTATCTGAAAGTTTGGTTGCTCTAGCTCTTACCATCTCTGAGATCTAGGCGTTCATACGGACAGACGGTCAGACGGACAGACGGACATGGGTATATCGACTTCTCTAGTCACTCTGATCATACTTTAGGTAACTTTGGGGGGTCTCCGAATTCTCCTTCTGTACGTTACATACATTTTCGGCTTGCACAAACACAATACACCCTTTGTACCATACGGTACAGGGTATAAAAATGTAATACAGTCGAGGCGGTGCCCGACAGTGTAATACCCTGTACCTTTTTTCTGGAAAAAATTTTATTCCTGCATTTTCCTTCTAAGAACTTTCGAATTGGAATTTATTTTTTTTGGTGAAAGTCGATATTTATACAAATAAATTCCCTAAATTTTTACCGATTTTGATGAAAATCGAAAGTTACTTAAAAAAAGTTATTTAAAGTATAAGTTTCAAGTTTATATGCTGAGGGGTGTGGGAGAAAACACGGTAAATCGATTGCGTGGGGCGGGGGGCAGCATCGATAAAATGTGCGTTTGTTTATTAGGGCCATATGAATAATCTTACCAAAATTCGTGATTGTAGGTAATTTTTTAACATAATTACGTAAAGTTAAATATTGACTTAGTTTATTGGCAAGGGGGGGGTGAAATTAGCTCATTTTTGACTATAACTTCTGTTGTATTTGTAATCATGACGCATCGCTATGTTAAGTTTGAGATAAAAATATTAAACGGTGTGGCTAAAAACCGCGGGGGAGCGGGGGAAGATATTGACATGATTCAACAAACTTTATATTCTGAGGAAATATCCGCATCAGGTGGTAAAGTTTGGTGTCTCTAGTTCTTATAGTCTCAGAAATCTAGGTGCTCATACAGACGGACGGACGGACAGACGGACATGGGTCAATCGCTACCCGAGGTTATGATAAGGTATATAGGACTTGGGGTCTGCCTCGTCTCCTTCTGTCCATTACATACATTCCAAAAATCTAGTATACTCTTGGTACCTATAGGTACAGGGTATAAAAATACAAGCAACACATTATATCAAATCGAGGGTTGCCTTTTATATTTCAGGAAAATAGAAAAAAAAACAAACATTTTACAATGTAATATAAAAAGCAACCCTCGGTCATAGACAGTATGAAAGGGAAGGCCAATTGTCGGGTATACAAACAACAGTAGCATTAGCAGCCGCGAGAAAGCCAGGACACTGGAATTATCCTTTAACCTTACGACGCATTTCAAACAGTTAAATTATGATTTGCAACTGTCAGTTGAAGTGGTTTTAGGAGCTGCTCCAGCCGCGTTGCGTGAGAAAATGCTCGTCTTTTACCTAAACAAACACATTTAAATATAGTAGTTGTGTATATTGCCTTTCGAGTGCACTGCAGTAGCTGTCGCGCATCTTTTTGCCTTTTACTAGCTGCCGGTGGGGTGTCAGGTTGCTGCTTGGCTTTTTGTTATTTGTTGTGTAATGGTTGTTGGTGCTTGATTTCTATGAATAACAGTAAAACACCTTTCACGCTCAGCTAATTTATCTTCCTTCGATCATTTCGTTAGTTTTTGTTAAAATTGAAACATATGGTAGAGGTTTTTTATTTTCCCATGACTGAGCTCAGGCACTTAAATTGGTGTTGACAGTTTCGTTGAGAAATTGTCTGCATTTAAGAATTTCCAGTGGAGCTCTGAGTGCTCGGTATTCTAATATGAATTTTAAAAAAGCAATTAATGTTTGGAGCACTTTTTCGGGACTCTGGCTGCTTAACACTTTTCACTTTCGGCGTCACGTGCAGCATCTGCTGCTCTACTGAGCTTGACGTGGGAACCTCTGACGCTCAGGGTTATCCAGCACTAATCCTTTACCTTAAGCACTTTTCTGAGTTTTCAGGTTTCAGTGGAGTGTTGCTCTAGTGCCTTTTTGAGTTAAAGTGGCGAGCAAGTGGCGAGTCCCAAGTGGCGTGACTTGCCCTGATGATGTTGACTAAAAAGTTCGTTTACATAGCGGTTGACAATGAACGGGCTTTCGTAAAGTGGGTAGTGACTGCAGTCCTCAGCTGGCATGCTACAAGTTTGTGGTCAGAGGTGTTTAGGTATTTGTAGGTATGAATTAACTACATTAGCGTTGTTTCTGATGAATATAAACAAAAAAGCTAATGCTGGGTATTCGCAATGAATTTTTAACTTTACAGTTTTGTCTTTTTGCTACATGACATTCGCTTTACTTACGCGAAGCCCATAAATCATATGGCTTCCGAAAGCAAAAACAAACTAAAATCCCATGCAAAGTATTCCGTGCACGAAGTGTGACCCGGTTTTAATGCAGCTAAAGAATATACTTTTTCAGCAATACAACAATTCGGGCACTCGAGTTGAAAGAAATTGTATCCTCCCAAGCACAATCAAACATTTATATGTGGACATATAGTACATAAAAAGGAGTACCGCCAGTAAATAAGAATGTAAATATAAATTGCATCACGTGCATTAGCAACAGATTTAACAAACAAAATTTTCGAAAAATCTTCAAGAGAGCTCAAAGGGTATATGCTATTAAAAATAAATTGAATACTTATGTAATTATAAGGCCAAGAGTAAATGAACCGACCACAAAGTTACAAAGCAGTGCCTGCTTTAGAGAAAGTTAGTCACAAAAACTCTTGTTCAATAATTTCCATTTGCAATGAACTGGAAATGTGACAAGCAACAGTAGTGTATCGTATTTCGGGTTTCGCTTTTTTGGTGACTTGGCGCAGCTAAGACTTATCGACATATGCCCTCAAGTGCCCGAAAATATTATTATTATGATAAAATAACTAAGGTGGTTGGGCTGCAGCACTTCAGGCGCACTTCCACTTCGCCCCGTGCAACTAACTTAAAGTATAAAAACAAAAATAGAATGAATTACTTTTTACAATTTAAAGGTAAAAACTGTGGACAGTAAAAAATGCGATATGCCATGAACTTGTGTTCTATCCATGTTGAAGCCAAATCATGCTCCATCTGTCTATATTTATTTATTAGTTCTTCTTCTCATTGTAGAATTTATGGAAATCCATTTTATTGTCAGACAATAATTTTGACGTTGGTTTTTTTGTTCACAAAACTGTTTTTATTTATTACAAAAGGGCTGGCATCGTTTGAGCGCACTCCTTTGTTTTTTACTTTAAATATACTCGTATGCACACATATTCATATGTATGTATGTATATTTGATGTTGGGGCTATTGTTGTTGTGGCTTCGGTTATGTTGAATATCGTCTCTTCTGTGCAGGAGGTGATTTTTCTATTTGATATTTGACAAGGCATGTCTTTTGAAAACGTGGAGTTTGTAATTGTGCTACTGTTAATAAATGAAGGTACAGTCTTGCACACTAGCATACACGAGATTCGTTTTTTAATTAAACAGCAATTAAGTCTTCGGGTATCTGATCCAAATTAAACTTTTGTGTCAAAACTTTTTTAAGAAAATTCAAATCCATTCATTTTTGCCCATTTTTCAAAATATAAAAAAAAATTTTGAAATCTGAAGTATTTTTGTTGTCCAAATCCGTTTGGGTTGCAAATGTTTCGCCCGTATGCATATACATAAATACTTCTGTATGTATTTGAATTTTACGTTTGCAGTTGTAAAAATTATATTTTAAATGTTCGTGGCCTTACTGCACAATATATTGGATTTAACGCTTTCAATCAATTTCATGCTTCCCATATTTGTGTAAACACAATTTCTTTAACATGGTTGACAGACCCATATCCTCATCAGTTGAACGAGGCAGAGGTGTGCACGATGTTGGAACCAGACATCATACTACCAATCGACAGCAGTGACATGCAATCAACTTGTCAGCAGGCACACTATCCTACTGCTTCGGTCATTTATTCCTATCAGTCCACACAAACCCTGATGCTCAAGTCATTAAGTTTTTCTGTGACGTCGGGAAGGATGGCGAATTAAATACAAATTAAAAAAAATTACCAAATACTGTTTTGGTCAATAACTTATAAAATTGTATATAGTTTAAAAATAAAGGCGTTGCTGTAACCAGATGTTGTAATGTATCATTTTTATGTTGTGAAATTTTGTAGATTGATTTTTTTAAGTTGTCTTTTATCGCCTTTATAGATGTATATTTTAAAGTACTGAAAAAATTTGTTGTTATCACTGCAACCGGAAACGCTTTTGCGGACATGAATTTCCCTACCTTCTGCTAGAATATCAACCTTGTTGCCTCAACTCCAAACCTATAACACTGTGTAGGTACCTATGTAAGAATACGGACATGGAAGAAAAGCATATGCAAGTATTTTTTAGAAAAATTAAGAATAATAAAAAATACAGAAAGGAGCAACGCTCTTCGTAAATGAAAAAATAATGCTATGAAATGTAAAAATAACATAAAGAAATGAGTAAACTTTGTGCACAACCTGACCTGCCCCACCGCTTTTCTTTACTTCAGCAAGCCATGCCGAAAACTTTTTTACAAAAAATGTTTAAGGAAGGGAATATGAATATGTTATTTTTAAATAATGAAATTGATTGTGGGAAAACATTTGGTAAGAGACACACTGAGTTTGCTAGAAAATTAACTTGTCCTGTGCACATAACTTTTCGTTAAAGCGCATTAATGTCATAGAACTGCATCATAGAGCTCCGACGTGCCACGTTGCATGCATGAATGATTGCCTGATTGAAAACTCGAATGTGGTCGTGTCAACAAAGCTATATTAACTGGAGCCCCAGTGCTCTTCTCTTGTAGTGGCATTGACGCTCTATTTAAATTTCATGGATTGTGGAAAAATAATGTATTTCCGTTTCTGGTTAAATGCTTGTTGACTAAATTGATAGTTGCAAATGAAATGCGTGGGAGATTTGTGATTACAATAAGAGGCGAATGCAATTTTTAGTCTGGTATTTACCACAATTTCTCAAAACAATCGTGTTAGCTGAGATGGGTCGGACGATTTACTTACTGCTCGTCTTCCAATCTGCTGAACTGTCTGCTTACGAATTGGTGAAATGTGAGCGCAACTACAAAGGATGCAAGGCCAAAAACCGAAAGCTGAAGAACAGCACATAGAGAAAAAAAACATTGCGTTGTAGATCGTGTGCTCCCTGCAGTTGCAATAAAAATTGCATATTGAATAAAAAAAATGCAATTGAGGGCGTGCACTGACTTATTAAATCTTAGTACTGTCTTCTCCCTTTTTAATTTTTTTGTGTTTTGTGTGACGCCTGAAATTGTTTATATATACAGTCAATTTGCTGTCAACTCTGGAGCTCACAACATATGTTTGGGCTCGGATTTTGGGATCGAGCTCGGGCTTATTGTGGCTGTTGGAAAATGTCAAGAGGTCAAATTGAAAACGAATCAGTCGCACCAGTAATGAAACTGCAGCCAGCAATGACATTTTTCGAGTTCAAAGCAAAGTTTGTTTAAATTAACTTGTGCTAGAATGTACTAATACTACAACGATCCTTATACAAACCTGATGGGCCGCCGCAAACATTCCCTTCGTATATCAACAATACATTTGACAGTTGATTTGGTTGTACTGTTTATGTGATCGAGCAACATTCAGTGACAGTTGCTTGTGCCTTCCAAGCTGAAGTTGAAAGATGGGATAGCACGTATCATGTTTCAAAATGAACAGATGATGCTAAAAGTCACGATTTGTGCTACTATAAAATCTTTGCATCCCTACGCTATTATTAAATAAGAGAGATCTGCCCTAACAAATCGGACCCGAAAATAACTGAAAAGGGTCAGTATAAGATATTTAACAATATCGGATCTTCGACCCGCTGGGTCGGGTTGATACTACATTGTATTCGATATGATACTGTAGTATTGTGCAAAGTTAAAAATTTAATTTACAAATCGCTGCCACGGCATTCTGTAAGGGTGTTCCACCGTTTCACCACGTTACATAAAATAAATACAAATAATCAGGACTGCTTGCTCAGCAATACGTAGAGAAAACTGGCCAAATATGGAATGGTTGGCAAATTACTGCTTAACATAAAAAATTTTTCGCCACACATGAAATATTAAATTTGTAGTTTTTCAATGGTTGTTAAGCACATGTTGTGTTGGTGTAAGAGCTGTTAATTTGAGTTCCAAGTTGATCACCCTAATTAATTTAATAGCTTTCAAAGCGGTGAGAAAAAAATGCTGATTCACGGGAATGTTATGTACTACGAAGTTCCATATATGTATGTATGTATATTACATGTCACTTAACTGAGCAACGAGTTGAAATTGTTTGTAGCTTAATTTATGACTCATAAAAATATATTATTGAAGTTTTTCTCTAATTAAAAAATGCATGGACCGATGATACGCAATCTACGTGTCAGGCAGACGTATCCATCCACAGCCCACGCAAAAGACAAATTACCTTAAAATTTGTGAAAATAATTATGTTGTTATTAATATTCTGCCAAAGATTTGCATATATTTGTACATAAATTTATATGTCACAGCGGAAATGGCTAAGTTTTCCCAAGAAATGTCGAATGGTCGAATAAGCCGTCGCGTCGCCGCTCATCAGCTACATGAGAAAAGTCAAACAAAACCAACATACACGGTCAACACTTCAAGATATTGGCGGCTGCCAGTGACGCAAAACTGTGCCCAAAATCGACTAATTTTAACAATGATGCAACTTGTCGTGCTCCGGCTCCGAGCTAACAAAGAAACTAAGGCGATGGTCCACAAGATTTTGGACGTGTGCCCAGTTTTTTTTTTGCTAGCAGACAGCAGGCTTTGTTTAAGGAAGGTGGGGCAAAGTACATGCATATAAATGACAAACGCGCAAGTGGTAAAATTTGTGTGTTAAACGTTTTTGAATTGACTTTACGTACTACTTGGTGGAAGCAGCTAGTGCCAGTGGTGGTAGCAAAGCGTGCGCCAAACCCCGGCGCTTGCCAAAAAATAAATTGTGCTTGTATGCACATATATGTATACATACATATGTACATATAATATGATACAATATTGTACTGGTACACTCACACTTTTTTTTGGCAAAAGCAATACATGTTAAATTTTTGCAAAATCCGTGAGCGAGCAATGGAAACTGCAGTTATTCTTGGTAAAGCTAAATTGATATGACTTTCAATGTTTCTATTGGATTTCTACCATTTGCAGCTGTTCACCTGGGTTAGTTTATTAAATACCGTTTATTTATTTTGCAGTCATGGTGTGCCATGGGCAGAATATTGCAAGCGTGCACTAGTTGTGCCCCACGCGACACAAACCAGAACCAGCACGGTCCAATCAAAATCAATTTGCAAAGAACTCTATAGAGTAGTGAGGCAAATGAATTTTTGCAACACAAATTAAAAACATATTGTCAGGGAGCAGCAGGATTAAATACATATTACATACTACTAAAAATAACAAAAAGAACAGTTGGAGTTGGCCACGTACATAATTTAGTATAGGGAGTGACGTTCTGTGCAATTGTCAAGTGCCTCTGTACACTTGTTCAACTATTTGTGTTCGTTCAGTTGTGGTTGTTATTATTGTTGTTGATGTTGTTGTCAAATGAGTTGCTTTAATAAATATAGCTCATACTGTACTTTAATTTCTTGGCACTGCCTGGAGTTCGTTGCGCTGGTGCTGATGCGTGGCAAAAAAATATGTGGCCATAAAAAATAGTGGTAAGGCATTCGACAGGCCCTGGATTGCTGGATCGCTGGCTTGTTTGCTGCCTAGGGCATCCAGAACAGACTTACACCATGTGTGCTGAGATCGACAGTACTGCAGACACCGTTTTGTAAGCGACTGCCCAGTAGAAAATCTAGTGCTACTAAAATTTATATGTTTAGCTATATATAGTACATATGTAGTATGTATATGTATGTTTATATGTTTTAAATAAAAAAAATTCACAAATTGTAAAAAAAGACTAATTGTTTTTTTGTTAGGAACCGTTAATTTTTAGCTCTGGAGCTATGTAATACGTATTCCATTTTAAATACATAGTACTTATAAATTTTCTGGGCACCGCATATAAACTCCTAGTGGGTTTGTAGTGAGACTCGCGCATAATTCGTATATGTAAATATATGTATGTACAAACATGAAACTAAAATAACAGTATTAAACGAAAAACTCAAATAAAACAAGCAAATGGAAACTACAACAAAGTGACATTCGGACGGAAAAGTGCGTTTGCTACTGATGAGAGAGGAAAAGGCGGCGAGGCAGCAAGAAATGACTAAAAGGGCTGCCGAGCCACTTTGCCGAAGAAACGATGAACGCGTCGATCGCGCGATTTGGGCGCACATGTGCCTATTGAGAAGGAAAATCCAACAGAAACGACAACACGGCACGGCACCGATCATGACACTGTTGCCGACGCGGCGGAGGCGACGGCAGCATCTTAGCGCAGGACAAAATTGCCGCGTGTTTAAATAACGTGGAGCTCTATTGCCGAGGTTTATTATAGGAAAGATCGCGGTGCCGTAAACATCATAAGAAATAAAAAAAGACGAAAATTGATTTTTATATACATACAAAAAGTGACGTTGCTTGTTATTGACTGTGTGTGTGTGTTTTGGGATTTCCCGTGATGTTAGACAAAAATTTGGCAATTGGCCCAGCAGCAGTACAGACAAAATAGTGACAATTTACTTACTAGTTCTTTTATTTGTGTGTGAGTGTGAGATAAAATTAAATGCCGGAAATGAAAAAGTAAGGGAAATTCATATAAGCATGTCGTCCACACTAAAGACCTCACAGCTGCCGGTGACCATTGTCAATCACAACGGTGGCATGTTCAGCAAGGCAACATCTACTAAAATGTATAAGGAGAACGGTTATTATAATGCACCCATGTCGCCCCCTTTAAGTGCCAATCCAAATACAGAACAGAAACACTTGCCTGAACCAAAGACCGAACTCTTCCCCAACTATAACAGCTTTGCTGGGGGAGAGCTTCAGTTTCCGGACTTCTCACACTTGTGCTTTGCAGCACAGACCCCTAACTCGGTGTTTAGTGATAATCAAAACAACACATATCGGGATTTTGATAAAGATCAAGATGGCATTGTATGCGCATCAGAGGATCCAACTGGATTGCCCTATCAGCAGGGCCAATATACACAGCTTAATCGCGAAGATGTGTTTCGATTTGAGCCCGAAGATATAGCACGGCTGACCGATGATGGCTGTGGTACCTATGGGGAGTTTAATGGTTGGCCCACGAATGCCCCTTATACACCAAGCAGTGCACAGAATAGCAGTTTGGCGCCGACGGTGACTCAGCAGCGGGATGCTAATCTAGATATTGGTTATTTTAATTATGACGAAATTAATTGCCAATCAAAAAATCAATCACCGTGTTCATCACCACACCTTGATGCCTGGTTGAACTTTAGCCTAAGCGACCCGCAACCAATACACGAGCAATCTCCCAAATTGTGTAACATTTTTGAGCAGCCTCAGCAAAAATACGAAAACATTAAATCGGAACATATGTCAGGGTCAGAGTCGACCAAGCTACCTTCAATGAACTCGACATTTGGAACTCCAAAATGTGTGCCTGTTTCCGCATGCGGCAATTTCAGTGATTTTTCCAATTTGTATCACAATGCGCCGCAAAGTGGCGTCATGTATGACAGTTTTAATGATTATGCGATTGAAAATGATAAAAATAATATTTTACAAGACATCGAAAAGCCAAACCGTGAGCATAAAATTATTTGGGCCATTGATGAGCTGGATGAAATTAATGAAGCCCTGATGCTTGGCGAGCAGGATGCACAATCGCAGAACTGCCCGGCGCGAAAAATTAACGAAGATAATTATGTTGTCGCTGACTGGGGTAGAATTGGGTCGCTTGAGCCCTCCGTCGAAAGCGATGACGACTATGACAATGACATTGACATTGATAATGAGGTCTTCGCGTCGTCATCGACAAAGAACAGTGACATTGGCGATAAACTGGACTCTGAGTGTATGCAACTAGTCTGCCACTGGGCCGAGTGTAATGCAGAATTCGATCAGCAACAAGTCTTTGTTGAACATATCGAAAAGTCTCATGTGGATGTGAGAAAGGGTGAAGACTTTTCCTGCTTTTGGATAGATTGTCCAAGGCGGTACAAACCATTTAATGCGCGGTACAAACTATTGATTCATATGCGGGTGCACAGCGGTGAAAAACCAAACAAGTGTCCGGTAAGTTGAAAAGAAAAAATGCCAAGCCTTTTTAGCCCAAAACAAATCTAATCCAAAAATTGCTGTATCATTTATCATAATCAACAAACTTTATAGCGAACTGGGATAGCAGTCTGCTTACACTAGCGTGTCTTCATTTTTAACATACATACATATGTATGTATGTACATATACTATCTATGTACGTATAAGCTCACCTGAAAACTAAAAATGTTATTAAGTTATATTTTTTCCGCACGTGTTAACGTTTGATATGTCGCCAAGTCCGTCATTGCGTAGGTGCTGATGAGAATGATGAATTTTGTTGCTCAAAGCAATCGCTGAAATTGACTTCGCTTCCTTGTTGGGGTCTGTATCTTGAAACGTAGGGGCTGCAATAGTAAATAAACAAATATTCAAGTATTTTAGGCTAATTTTTAAATGATCTTTTGATGACACGCATCTGCGGGCACATGTGTGGGGTTGCTTTGACTATTAAGATAGTATAATTAATCAAAGCACACTCAAAATTTCATTATTTGACGTTTTATTAACTATTTATGGACGAATTTTGCCTGTCATCGTTTTTATCCGCGCCATTACTTGTTTTTTTTTTTTTTTTTTTCGTAAATTTCGTGTGGTTGTATGTCAGTTTTCTGGAAAAGCTTCGGGCAATATGGCTATACGTTTTTATGACAACATTCGCACACCAGCACGGAAACATTTTTGGAGTTCTTAATAACTTCTTTTTTACCCTTTTCATTACAGTTTCCCGGTTGCAGTAAGGCGTTTTCGCGTTTGGAAAATTTGAAAATTCACCAACGGTCACACACTGGCGAGCGACCTTATGGGTGTCAGTATAAAGGATGCCTTAAAGCGTTCAGCAATAGTTCAGATCGTGCGAAACATCAAAGGACGCACTACGACACGGTAAGTGGGCTTGGTTGGATATATAAAGGTGTGTGTGTGTGTGTGTTAGTGAATATGTGTGTGAGTACAATTTGTGACGCGTGTCAAAGGAAATTGATGAGTTTGCGATTCTGGGCTTACTATGGTTGGAGTTCTTACATCTGCACGTATTCACAGTTGGGACAAGCGCAGCTTAAAATTTAAAGGAACTAACATACATAACCTACGAAGTATCAAATATGCACAAAACAACTGAATCACATTTCCACAAATGTCCGCTGGATCTCAGGCGTTGATTCTGTTTCTTGTACTGTTGGTAGTGCTGCTTCTCCTGCTCCTGCCTCCGTGACATGTGCACATTTCGCATTTCGTTGCCTGAGTGATTTATTGTTTTTTACGTGTTTGTAGCATCCCGGCAGAAACAGCCGTGGAATCAGAAGCGCGCACGACAACCGGAAAAAGGTCAAAAGCAGCATAAAAGGGCAGTCAGTGAAATGGCACCAAGTTGAAGCGTAGACGCAGCTCTAACAAATCGAATAAACTAAACGAGTTACTTTCGCTAGTTCTCCATTGTGAGGCAGCATTTTTCACCCATATTTACATAGACCCAGATACACATATTAGCACAGTGCATTGACTGGGAACATGTGTATGCGGTTTTGTTGTTGAGCTACTTGTTTTACCCGCGGCCTCCATACTGCCAATAATACGAGTACAAACAAATTCTGCATGACGCTTTTGGAACGATTTGAATTGGCAAATATGCAACGAGCCGACGCATAGTACACAGTGCTTATAGAAGTGCAGCAGGTTATGTTGCCTCGAAACATAGACGATCAAATTGGATACGTTTTGGCAACAGCAATACAGAATAAGCCGTTGCGATTTAAAAAGAAACTCGAAAATATTGTAGTAATTTTCAGACCTATCTATTTCATTGCAGAAGCCCTATGCCTGCCAGCTGCCTGGGTGCACCAAACGGTACACGGATCCCTCAAGCCTTCGAAAGCATGTTAAAAATCACGCATTGCGTAATGCTAACGGACAGCTGGTACGCCGCAAAACAGCCAGCGGTGTTTCAAGTGCAACCAGTAAGAAGTCTTCCAAGACCCGCCGCCATTCGGAGTCTACACTGGAAGCTGGACCAGGTGAGCAACGTCAACAACGCAGCAATAGTTGCAGCGAGGCACTGATTATGCAAACTGGCGTAAATTTTGAAAATACACAAAAACGAACAACAACGCCCAGCCAAACAATCCTCAATGGTTTTGGCAATAGCGGGCACAGCAACGATAACTGTAGCAATACGGCAGCTAATAACAATTCAATGAACTTTAATGAGTTGTCCAATTGCATTGTCATCATTGAGCACAATAAAGACGATGTGGCAGCAACAACTAACAGCAGCTGCAACATCAGCGAGAGCACGGAGAGCGGACACGGCGGGCCAACCGCAGCAGCATCAGTAACATATGCCGGGTTCAATAGCAACGGCAATATGGCGCCTGCAACGGAAGCGGATGTGTTAAGCGTTTGCAGAAGCAAATGCAGTGGCTACAACAACGGCTCAAATGGCTACAGCAGCAATGAAAATATAAATCAATTAAATGAACTCGAACAACTGCTGACGACAGCAGATACAACTCTGGCGGCCACTCTACCCAGTAATGCACCAAACAACTCGACCGAGAGGACTGTAAGAGCTGTTACAAACTGCAATGATAATGTGATTAGCGGCGTCGGCTCTGCAGGAAATGGAAACAAATACCATTTGAGTGAATTTGTATCTTTTGAGTATGTGAAAAAATATTTCATGGATGCCTACGAGTGTGTCGATGAAAATATGGTTCAGAATGCGGACACATCTAAGGTCGCGGTTGACAATTTGCATTTACAGCCACAGGTTGAGAGTACCTTTGATATGTACGATTTGCAACAATTCATTTGATAAATGCTTTAAATGTTAGGTTAGGCTCAATTAGTTTTAATAAGCAACCCAAAAAGTCAGCAATATCGATTTCCAAAGATCTCAATTTCATTGAGTAAAGACTTTGCTTTGAAACTTATTTTCAAAGTTAGCTAAACATTAATACTATTGTAAAACAGTTAAAAGAGGTAATGCTAATTTTATATTGTAAATATGTACCAACTAATTATTTGTTAAAATTTTTAATTGTAATTTATCATACGGAAAGAACATACCAAAAAACGTTCCTTCATTTTTTCCAGTGATTAGAAACGTCTTCCCTTAAAAAATCTGCCCAGTTGATCTTTAAATTCGTATTTAAAAATAAAATAATATATCAAAAAATAATACAATAATTATTATTACCAGCGGTGGGCACGAAAAATAACGGAAAGAGCCCTACAACAACATGAAGAAAAAAAGTCCTGTTACGGTCCCACAAGCAATTCTCGAGTATTGGGTGTAATTTGTTATACTAAACTCTTCGCGTCGCCGGCAATCTGCTTGTGCAATACACTGAACAAAATTTTGTAACACATTTAAAGACACAGCGAAGACATATGAGTTTATATGACGATTTTAAATTAGCAAAAAAATTACTCGGTCTTACACTTGCCAAAGTAACTATATTTCTGTTCTTAGTGTACTTGTGGGAAATTTTACAACAACATCAACAAAAAAAGTCCCGTTACGGTCGCACAAGCGATTCTCGAGTAGGGCAACAAAACTAGCATTCTGTGTGCATTTTGTTTTTGTAAGTTGCTGCGAGTCGCCAACGATCTGCTTGTGCGTTATTCCGTTATTCGTGTCAAGTCGAGGCGGCACACACAGCATGTATTTTGTTTTTGTAAATTCGGCGCGTCGCCAACGATCTGCTTTTGCGTTATTCCGTTATTCGTGTCTCTCTCAAAAGAGAGCGGGCTCACTTTTTGTATGGTAGCTACATGAAATAGTGGACCAATTTGAATCACACAAATGTAAAGACTTACACTAAAGTAAGCTGACATCAATTTGGTTGCGATATTCAAAAAAACAAAAAAGTTTTTCTAACAATAGCTATTCCCAAACAAAACGTTTGTATGGCTGCAGCTGAGAGCAGTATGCTGTAATGAACTAACTAACACCATGTTCGTGTCTGTTGTTGTCTTCAATGTTTGATTGAAACGTAGCCACATGGTAAAGTTAACTGCTGCACAGCCAATATTTATTTTTCACACAATTTTTATTTATATTTAATTTATTATCACTTTTTATATCCGCATTAATTTGTTCTTCATAAAAAATAAATTAATGCAGCTTAAGTCTTAAATCATTTACAGTACAATCAACGCTTCGCTTCTGTTTGCTTGTGTTCGTGGGCTCACCGTGTCGGCTCCATTGAATCCTTGCAGGAGTGTGTGTGTGTATCTGTGTGTTGCTCACGTCTAATTTGATTTAATATCAGCAAATTAATTCATACACGGGGGCGAGAATTTTCCACTTGTCTTTGGCTGTGCGCGTTTAAATCAGTATGTAAAGCGCAGCCGATAATTAATTTTCATTAAATGAAATTAACAATATCGTATGGGGTTCATTTTGAATACATTTATTAATGTGACCGTGGTAAAGCTCTTTTGGGTACTATTGAGCTTTATTTTTGTACAAGGTGAACTACATTCCTATGAGGCAGCACCGCCTTAGTAAGGCAAACAATGTTAACAATAACTTGGTACATTGCGCTTAATAAAGTATGTATAATATTAATATCCATTATGCTTATGATGGAGAATAAAAAATTCCGCTGTGTGCGGATTTTCTAGTGGTCACTGCTGCTCTGTTTTCTGTTTTCGTTGTAAGACACTGAAAATGTTTAGGGCTGGCACATTTAACACCGCCGTGGATGTGACAGTTAATACGCTGGCCGGGAATGGTCTTCATTACAAGCTATAGTACACACAGCACGCACATTTGCACAGAAACATGAACACAGATACAGACACGAACACGAACACCAACAAACCACAGACAACAACAAATAGCGACAACAACTGATGCAAAATAAACAACAACAAAAATGTAAAGCAATTAAAAGCAGCGTTACACAACATACAACGAAAAATGAAAATTCACATAAAACATGAGCAGCAACAGGATCAGAAGGAGCAGCGGCACCAGGAGTAAAGGCAATGCAAGTGCAGGAGTATGATTTTGACTTTTTGTTTTGCTGCTTCATAATGGACTGAAAGCTGTGGCTACAAGCGGGCAGCGCCTGCATGTTCCATAGGTGGGTAGTAGGCGGGCGTGATATGGGGGTTTGTTTGAGGTTAAAGTGTGAAAATTGCAAGCGAATGTGTAGCATAACACACTGCAGGGGCTTAATATTTACAATCACATTCAGACGCACCCATATACTACATATATATTACTTTGTACATACATACATATGTACTATATACATAGTATACGTTTTGGGCAGTGTAGTTTTATGGAAATGGCGACCACTGGTTAGTAATTGTTATGCCAGTGCCGCCACTGGGATAATCAGGGTAGGGTTAACACACACCGCTCAAGTCCACACAGCATGTCCTCGAAGGTTGCCACAACATGCACAGATTATAGAGTTCTATTGCAGCGTTCAACATTTATGTGACACTTTGGTAACGATTTTTGATTTTTGCTTTAATTAAAAGTTCCTTTCTCTATGTACGAAAACATAAATACCAGTCGTTTTCATAGCAAAGAAAAACAAATATTCCACACAATCATGCAGCCTTGTACGTGGCCGCTACTTGGGTTTTTTCAAAATATTTATGTGTGTGCCGCGTCATACCAAAACCGCTGCGCACCGGAAGCGCGTTATTCAACATGGCGGCCACTCTGATAAGCATCTGTTACTGCTGCTCGTATTTCGAGTGCGTTCGCCGGTTTGGTTCGCAATTATGCAAATCAAAAGATCGCCACAGAGCGATACACTGAAATTCCATGCATTTACAATTTTCTAATCAATGGAATTTTAATTTTAATTTATAAACGCCACTTCCGTCCGACATGCTGTTATACCGGGCTGCTGCGGTCATTTTTCGTGCTCACACATATTTTCAAGGCTTCTGGGTTCGCAAAAGCGCGAGAATTCGGGTAATTGCGCAATTTTGCGCTTGTAAATATTTATAATTTTATTTAGGACTGTACTTTAATTAGGTTTTGGTCGGTAGAGAGCTTGAGGTGCTGGCATTCGTAAAGGTTTTTTTATTTGTATTTATCACTTATATGTAGCCATCAATTTGGTAAGTCATTTGGATTTGAAAGTTCTACTATAAGTTTACTCTTTTGGGACTACAATTTCCGAATGAATAACATATTTTGTTTATTGAATTCAAAATACCAACAGACAAATATAAATAAATGGCGTGTTATTTCGCTCTACTACAGTGTGTCCTAAAAAATTAATTACTTTTACTCCCTAAAATATGCACCAAAAGTTGTTGGTGCTCCTCATATATCATAGCGCTGCAAAGTTTTTCCATAAGCGTAATTAGAAGGCTTACTACCGGGGCCTAGTTGCCTGCTTCAAGTGTTTTCACGACGTACAATTTATGACAACCGCACATGCTGGTTACTATCGTACTCAAACAACAACAAAAGCGACGGCAGTTAAAGTCCTAGCAAAAGCAAAAGCTGAGGCAAGTACTCGTTAGAAAGTTGGTAAGGTTGTTGGTGGTAAACGCGTTCTTTGTGAAACAGCTGTGACGACGAAAGATTTTCTAAATTGTTGCACTCTGGAAACATGACCCATCCAGCTGCATTGGTGCTGATAAACTATATGCTGTACACTAATAACACTCATACGCCACGTTGCGCACAGTTTTGTTACTGACTTGGCTTGACCTTTAGCATTGCTGGAAAGAAGTGCATGCGTATGTTTGAGCTAGCTTTAGACTTTGTTGTACGCAGAGCGAATTTATTGCTTAAAGTATTACTACGTTCTGTACTTGTACTGGCTCCGAAACGTATACTTTAGCTCAAGCTTTAATTTAAGTTTTTATTTTAAGTGCACTCAATGAGCGATTCGCATGCAAATGTTACTGTTAACAGTCTGCTTAATTAAAATTAATAATCTTGTTACATTTTGGCTTCTATTAAATTAATTACATTTCATCAGAATTCACGTGGCTTTTACTATCCACTCCAAGTTAGGGTAAATTATTGCAGGCTAGCAAGTAATTTCCAATAGATAATGAAATGCAATTAGGAATTGTGTAATAACGACGCACATATACAAACAGTAGCACCAACAAGTCAAAGTGAAAACCGTTGGAAAGAAAACTTGGCCAAACGTAACAATAACAGCAATTTACACAATTTCTCCTGGCTGCATTATAGTATACAATCAGCATGTACGCCCCCAAAGCTGCTGCATAATAAGGCATTGAAGTTTGTAATTAAAGTTTACCAAGGCAGCGCCAGTGCACTAGTAAAGGCGCCACGGGATGTTAGTCAGTGGAAGCACCAACGCCTTCGGCTTGTAACACAAAGCAGAACTAGTAGAAGCAAATCAATCTCCGCATCAGGCGACGCCAGTTTCAGAGCTTTATGTGTGCCAACAATGCAGAAAATAAAATTCAATTAACGCGTTTAAATTAAACTGCCACTTCCGGTTTTGATGACATTTTAATCGCAGGCAGGCGTTGAGAGAAAATAGTGCGGTTGGTCAACGCAAACGCAGAGACGTTTACGGCTTAGCCCGCCGCTTCCCCCTATCTGTTCCTGACATCGCCGTGGTACAATTTTCCAGTTTACTTGTGATACTTTACTTGAATGCAAGCGTATAATGAAACTGATTTTATGCCTCTGTTTTTTTCTTTATTTTTTCAGCGCCTTACATCAATATTTAAAAGTAAATGGTCGTTATAATAGCTGTCCAACTGCGGGTGCCATTATGGCAGGCGGGGATGTGGCTGCTGAAGTTGCTGCACTGCTGTCACTGGTGTCACTGCCGGGCGTTAATGATAAATAAAGCTCATTAAGCGCTTCTTTTATATGGCTGCCTCTTTTATGTCCGTCTTCCATCAGCTAGCTGCTCGATAACCTCAATTGACCTGCTTCTGCTGCAGCGCCTGATACTATTGAAAATTTGAACAGCTTATTGACTAGGTATCGTACAATCATAATTTATTATATATTTATGTTAAAGTCTTTAATCATAGAATCGTTGCCTTTGGGAGTTCATTAAGCTGCCTTGCTGATGGTTGTTTGTAAAACAATGGACTGACTGCGTCAACATTAAGAACCACAAACACTGTATTATTGAGAATTTTGAGTATTTGATCTGACTCTGGATGGCATGCCCTAGTTCGTGGCCTGACATCAAATGGAAGTGGATGCAGCTGGTAGACAGACAGAGGCGAAAGAAAACTCCAAATGACAAAAAGTCATTGAAGCGTTGAAAAGTGATTAAATTTAGAAATCCACTTGGTAAGTTGTTAGCGCTTTGTTAAGAGACGAGTGCAGCATCGCAGTTAGTTGAGTCCTTAGGATGCACTAGAGCAACGCACGCAGTAAACTTCTTTGAATTTCCATACACTTTGTTGGCACCCTAAAGTATGCAACGTTAGCCATTGAAATATCTTTGAGTTCTCAAAAGTCCTTTGGACTGGTGAATAGTTGGTTTTTGTTTGTCGGAAAGCGTGATAAGCAACTTTGCAAACAAGCGCAGCCCGCATTAATTTAATTAGTATAAAAACGCCGCTCAAGTAAAAAGCGTAAGACAGATAAGAGGATGTGAATTGATAAAGACAAGCCTAAGCAACGGTCAAAGCACATCCTCGAGTAGCACCGACTACGTTTCATAGCAAACTACGTTTGCAAATTTGGGTCGAGAACGGCTGGCGCGGCGGTACTATTAGTGCAAGACGCCTCAGTGTTAGTGTCGTTTAGTGCAGAAATGGTGGGCCTGTAGTTTGGCCAACTTGTTTTGAATCCAACTGGTCGCTTTTTGCCAACAAAAAGCAAACTGGGTGATTTAAAAAAATCACCGTCGCCATTGTTTATGTGTGGGGGCAAATTGGCAGGCGTAGAGCCTGACTCGGCCGCGTGCTTTAGCTCAGTAGTCGTTTGGTGTACATCATTGGTTGAGAATGAGAAATGACTATTATTGTCGTTTGGTTGAGTAACGTCCTTTGGCAGCTTCGCCGTAACTGGCTGTCGCTTTTGAGCTGAAGTCAAATGCTGGCTGATCTCAGCCGCTTCTATGCTCAGTTGCTTATGCTCCAAACTTAAATCGTCCGTTGAGTTTGTTCGAAGCAAAATAGCGCCATGAGATTGAGTCAGATTCTCGTGTGAATACGTTCGACCCTGCAGCAGCTTTGCGATAAATTTATTTGTTGGCACAGAGGGCTTCTGCTGTCTTAAAGTGTGTCCCGCACAGGGCTTAGTCGATGTGACGCTACGTTGCAACGCCGCTATTTTTGTTGCTGTTGTTGATGAACCTCCGAAAAGTTTTTGCCGTAGTTTGTTTTCGAAGCGGCACAGTTGAAAGGCATTGGCTATAGCCATATAGATCTGTTCTGCGATAAGGGCACGCTTGGGTGTGTAACAGTCCCGGCATATAGGACATTTCTCCGCGCGTATACGGCAGCTTAGACACAGTAGATGCCCATTTTGACACTGCATGGCTGGGGGCGTTATGGTTTCAATGCAAACAGGGCACTCGATGATGCTAAGTACGCTTTGCACAACAATATTGAGTCGATTTAAACTTGTAGGCATTGGTGTGCAACATATACTCTGTTGAAATTGAGAATTTAGAAATGGGTTACTTAAGTAATATACGTTCAAGAGGTATACTAATGATTTTGCTTACATTATTCTCGCAATCTGTGTCGCAACCGCTGTTCCATAGCAATAGTGTGACATTTTCCTTTTTGCTTTTGACAATTTTCGATATCTCTGACACGCGCATTCCTAAAATGTCGAGACCGTTGACCTACAAAAAATATTATAAGTATACTTGGGCTTAAATCTATATATTGAAAAGGAATTCAGTAACGAATTCAATTAAACCTAGTTTTTGATATTATATATAACAGAGAAACCAAAAATATTATACCTATTAAGATATGTACATTCCGACTGCACGATGTAAGTCGATATCGATAATGAATTATGTGCAGTTTTTAAAGTGTTGACAATTAATTTTCTGACGATGCAGGCAGTTAAAATGACGCATAATTTTTAAAACCCGTACCAGCTTTTTGCGTTATTTAGAATATATTTTATATATTACTTAACTCCTGAATACTTTTTGTATGCACAAGTGTTTCGTAGTAGATAAAATGAGTTAGACAACAGACAAGCAAACAAGGCAGCTGAATCATTATCATTAGCAAATATGCCTAGCCTTAATGACATCAACAAACATAAATATTTACATAAACCCATGTCCATGCCTTACAGTATGATTAGAAGTGTAAACGAAAGTTTTTTTTTTAACGAAATCGGTAAGCACCGTTTCAAGTCTATTTGTATGAACCTAATTACTAACCTCTAAGATGCAATCTCCAGCTTGAAGCCCACATATTGCGGCGGGTGTGCCTACATCTACGTCAGAGACCTGTGAGGTACGAAGGAAGTAAAGAGAGTCGTCTGCACTATGCCAAGCTTTACCCATGGATATGGATCCCACTTTGTACGAGTGAGATGAAAGCCATAATGTTCAAAACAGGGCGCAGACTTTGGTATTTTCAAGAGGCGTACACAAGTGTTTTGGTGAGCGCTGCCCGTGACTGATGTATTTTTACAAGAAAAGTGTGTGTTCCAGTTTTGCATTGTAAATAAATTTTGATGTATGGAATATTATATTTTCTACACATGCGCGGCAATGAAACAATTTACAATTCGTTTTTAACGTCTATTCACTGATAGCGTGCTTTTTAAACTGTTTACGAGTTTCATGTATTCTCCGTGAGCAGCCTATATAACAAGTTGCCGAACTTGGCTCGTTTCCACGCAGCCCTGATATTTACTTGGCATGTTAACGCTGACAGCATCTTTTCTAGCTTTTAATGCTATACGCTTTAGAATCTATAAGAATCCGGCTTGAATGGAGTTTTGGGGCCAGCAACATAAGAAAAAAAAAATAAATACATTTATAAATATGAGCTTTAAGTATCCATATTGAGATCTAATATGGCTTGCAGGCATGTACGAACACAATCTTACTTTTACGAAAGTATATAAGATAAAAAAAGAATTCATTATTTTTTTCAATGCTAAATAAAATTTCCACATACTGCTTTAGTTACAGTACCAATTAGCTCCAACCACCTATAGAAGCTAACAAGAGTCATGACCATTGCCAAAATTAGCAACTACTTGCAATACCCATAACACAAAACTTGATATTTTTCGATTAATATTATTAAGCTGATAGATGCTCAAACACCCACCGGCTAGGGCAGGGCTTTCATAATTATTTCTAGCTACCGTTTGCTGAAAGGTAAATGACCATTTTCAAGTGCAGTAACACAATAAGATGTGTATTTAATATGCTTCCGACTTTTAACAACATTATTTAGTAGCCTAACAAAAATGTGAATGCTTGTAATTTCAATGTCGAATTTAATTGTTAACAAATAAAAGTGAACAACATAATGTTTGAAAATGCGTTGAAGCAGTCATCATATAAATTTAAAGCTCAATAAAAGCTGCCGATAGATGGCTGTACTGCATAATTTTATTTTTAAATCGAAAAAAGTGAAGTTAGCATTCGAAAGCTACCGTTGTCTATTTATTTATGTAATTTGTGCACATTTCTTCAAAAAACGAGCTGCAACCTAAAAATCTAGGCAACAAAGTTATATTGCAGTTTTCGATAGATTTTTATATCGTCTCGTTGTATGGCTATAATTGCGATCGGATATCGGATCGGCATCTAAAATTCATTTTTTAATCGCCTGGGGGCGGCACTGAGCTGCCAGAAATAAGCTGCTTTTGGCCAGTACGCGGTTGCGCATATGTCAAATTAAGAAATTTTGGTGGTTTCCAGTTTGTTTTGCCCAACGCTGTCAATTACACCGTTTCGGAAATTTTGTCTTGCATTTCGGTAGCAAAGTGACGAAGCGGAAAGTCTTAAATAAAATATAATCTAAGTTCGGAATCGTGGAAATATAAAAACTTATACTGCGTTATATATAAATGATTAAGTTAAGCTGAGCTGTGTTGGGTGAGTTTATGTTTGTGCCGTAATTCTGGGTTAAATTGGCGCCTACAATTCGAGTGAACTCTGTTTTTATTTAAGGAAGTATAACGCTCCACAACAAATTAAAAACTCGTTTTTTTACTTTGGTGAAAAAGTTAAACAAGTTTAGATTTAATCGTATTTCCTATTGCTTAACAAAACAAACAATCAATAAGAAAATATAACGTGCAAAAAAAAAAACAACACAAGCAAGCAGTGTCTCTATATGAACACTTGAAATTAAAAGCAAGCCCCTATCAACTATATACATACATACATAGTACATATGTTTGTATCATGTATTGAAGACTTTACATAGATTGCACGCAATCGCAAGACCCCGTTACTACATGCGCATATTTGCACTCCAGCTAACAGTATATTGAAGTCGTCGTGGGGAGCGGCAGCGGTGTCGGCAGCTACAGCGGCGCTTGAGCAATATGCTCATTGTCTGTTTGGGGTTTCTGGGTCTCTGTCTCTGTCTCTGCCTCTGTACATAATATTAGCGGTTTTGCTTTGTGTAATAGTGACGTAATTTTGTTTCTTGTTTCACCTTTATTTCTTGTTTCACCTTCACAAGTAGTTTCACAAGTATTGCTCATTGTATTTTCTGCTCCTACATATTATGTACTCCGATTACAAAAATGCATATGTACATAGTAAGTTGTAATTGCGCTTGCTGGTAGTGAGGTACTTAGCTGATTCGTAGCTGTGTTAGTCAGTTGCAATTTAAGCGTGCTTGCAAATACTCGTAGATAGAATAATTTTCGCTTCTTTTACGAAGCGAAACCAAACAAGCGATTTTAGAAACTAATTAGTTATTACAAAATAATAGTTGAATGCCGAAATGAAGTTTTAAGGCAAAAAATGTGTTTCTTAGAATAAAATGCGGATTAAGTTTATATGATTACAACTTTAAAAAAGAAGGCGAGTATTATACTTTTTGATAATACGGATATTTTGAAAACCGAAGAGATGTGTATTTAGTACGTATACTTTTATAACGTATAGAAAGTCAGAAACAATTGCAGATATAATCCAATAGTTCGCATTTTATTCAAAGTTACAAATCTACTTGCTTCTTTGTCGTTCATATTTGATAAACGCGGCTTTGTCTGTTCGCTCGCCCCATACATTTCATACGTCATTTAGATTTCATGGCCAATGTCAAACATACATTTTTTTTATATACATACAACAAAGTGCGCACGTTTGACTCGAAACAAGTTTTAAGTTGTATCCGCGTGTGTTTGGAGATTTGTTACGCACACTCCGAATAAAATCTTTTGAAAGTGATTTGTTTGTTTAAAAACTAATAAGTGATCAAACAACTGAGCTTGATGTTGAAAGATTATGAGTAAAAATTAACAAATTACTCACACAATCTAGTATTTGGAGTTATTATTAACGAAAATTATATTTTCTTAAGCAGACACATCTTATATTATCCGGCTTTTTGTAAACATAGTATTTTACTTGACTTTTTTTTGCTGATTTGCGTTCGCGCTACTTTTTTAATAAATTTACAAACAAAAAGTTTTTGCTTTCTCATTTGATTAATGTTCGAAAATTTCAAATAGTATTGGTGACAGCCCAACCGAACCCAATAACGTATGCGCAATATTCTCAAAAAGTTTTTCCATTCACCGGTTGAAACTTTCAACAGCTCGCTAATTAATTGTGCTTCGACACAGCTGCCGAAAGGTATAAGAATTGCCTACAAAAAGGTGCAAATAAAATAAGCACCTAAATCTGAGGTCGGCGCACCCTCAACGTGCACACTCGTATATAGAGTTGGCTAAAATGGAATGCGAAGTTGTGTGGCTGAGTACGTGCGATGCATGTTAAAGACAATCAGGTTCGTTCCTTGCTCGGAGTAAGCCAATTCATCGTTAATATATAGAAGTAAGTGGAGTGCGTTGACACGCCCAGTCAGCACACAAATAATATGGGATGGCAACATTTTTTAAAGATAAATAAGGTCCATACCATGCGTGTGCCTATATAAGTATATATGTCTGTGTGTGTTTGTCTGTGTTAAAATTGGGCAAATTTTTTGGCAGCCGGCCTGCCCTTGATTGTCTTATGCTCTCGTCTAAATGGGTCTATGCACATATACTTTAAGTGCGTGTGTGACATAAATTGCACAAAATGTGTGCGACGTGTGGTCTTGTGTACGCCACCGATAACAACAACAACCAAACACTCTTAAAACATCCACAGCTTTAAGTTAGAAAACTTAATTATACTATTAGTTTTCCAACTTACGAAGTTGCATTTCTTATCCTTTCAGCTCTCTTGCAATAATGCTGAATTTGTGCACGATCAACGCTTGCGCCAATGGCACTTTAGGCCTCAATTTGAGTCGCGCACCTTGGGACCCCTATCCATGGGTCAGCGGGGTGCAGGCTGATTCAAATGCCTATCAAGCTGGCGTCTGTATAGGTGACACGCTGCTGCAGCTTAACGGTTCAGATGTGTTGGGATTGCGAATTAGCGAACTAGCAACGCGCTTGCGAGAGCATTGGAAGAGTGGAGCTGCGTACGTGACCATGTTAATGTGGCGACAGAAAAGTAATATCGAAGTGGATGATGATGAGGAGGCTTCACATGCAGTGGTAGGTAAGGGGGTATTATCCACTAATGTGAATGGTGACAATTCGAGTTAGTTTAATTGATATGAACAAAGAATAGCTGTTTATAAAAGGGTACAGTTTTAAAATAAAAGTTAGAATATGGGTCATTGTCATACATACATGAAAAAGTAGTACGACATACTCTGAGCAGATACTAAAACTTTGCGTGCAAACAGCGTTACGTTACGTTGATTTATTTAATACCAGTTGCAGATGCCTAACCCACATAATCATATCACATGTAATCATAGATGCATCAAATATTTTATTTTCCAAGTGCATTTTATTTCGGAGGACAAGTAGTTTACTGGATCCTTAAATGCTTATGCAGTGTTCGTGTGAGATTGTGTATCTATAGTACTGCCTTTTATTTTATTAAAGGCAATGCTGATAACGAAATTTTGTTCTTGACACATTACACATTATTAGAATTTAATTGACCTCAATCTGATGATGCACGCACAAGCGAACACCTGCGCACTTATTTGGCAGCATGTCGTATTGATTACAATCAATATTGAAGGCTCCATATCGATGTTTGTGTTTGTGCAACTATATGTACTTATTATATGTGTGAGCCACATTTGCTTTGCAGCCATATACATGTATGTACTGTGTTAGTTGGCTAACTGTTTCGTGCCCAACTTGTAGTTTATAAAATTAATGTGTTAATGTATTGGGTTGTGATGCGCTTACCTTTGAGTTCGTAAGCTCAATTCAAAATTACAAAATGTATATGTATAGAACGGAAACCGGCCTGTATGAAAAACAATAGATCTTTACATTATTTACTTGCCATGCCTTAACGTATGCTATATATTTTTTTAAATGCAGTTATTGGCATTTTTTTTTTACTCTATTTTTTTTTTAACATCAATCAACTAATCGATTGGTCATAAAATTTGTATTCTAAAAGGCGAAACTTCTATAAATTTTTTTTTTTGTTTCGCAGCAGCACGGCATAAATCAACAATCGTTGCAAAAGTTTGCAACATGTCTGCAACATATTGCCCAATTACTGGAGTGCCCTGTGTGCCTTGAGGTAAGTACAAGCAGCCACTAGCATGGCCAACTGCATGTGCCTTGCATATCGATAAGGCAGCCGATCTTCCTGCACTGTATGTTCCCAGCTGTCGTTATAGAGTTTTAGCTCAACTTGTAGTTCATCATTATCTAATTCAACTTAACTCAACTCGTAGAACAACTAAGTTGTCAGTTGTTGGTTGTTTGCCTTTATAAGCCAACTACGAGACGCTGCCTTACTCCCTTGATTTTGTTGCACAAGTTTGTCGCCAAACACCGTCCCCTACTCTACATATGTTCTATAAAGTTTTCAATGTTAGGCTGTGTGCTCTCTCCTACATGTCAGGTATATCTTCTATTTTCACGGTATTATTTACTCAATTACTGAAATCCTGTGCATGCACAAAGTATACATGCACAGACAGCCGATGATATGACAACAAATGACAGTCACCATTTTGAAAAGTTAAAGTTATTCGGAGTATTGATCGCTAACTGCGCTTTATCCTCGATAAATGTACTATGTACATTAGGGTGGCCATTTTTGCAACATCTCACGATTTTAATAACGACACCTCCTAAAAAGTTTCCTCTTTACCAGCATATAGCGCCTGTAAAATTTAAAAGCGATCCGAATTTGTTTGATGGTCCCTTAAATAGGTCAAAGGTCATAAAAAATATTCATATGAATGGATAAATAGCGACCAAACCGTAAGTTTGACAAAAACATGTTCCAAATATAATCGATGGGTAATTCAATTATCTATTAAGTAGAGGTACTTTTTTTTTTTTTTCTAATTTCGAAAAATGTTTTTTTCAAAATATCTCGAAGCACGTTTCATGAAAAAAAATTTTGACTGCATTTTCGGTTTTAGCATGTCATTTTACTACACAAACGACTAAAACATGTTAAGGATACCAAATTTTTATACCCTGTACCTATAGGTACAAAGGGTATACTAGGTTTGTGCAATGTATGTAACGGACAGAAGGAGGCGTGGCAGACCCCAAGTCCTTTATACCAAAATGCTTATCATAACCTCGGGTAGCGATTGAGCCATGTCCGTCCGTCCGTCCGTCCGTCCGTCCGTCCGTCCGTATGAACGCCTAGATCTCAGAGACTATAAGAGCTAGAGACACGAAACTTTACCAGCTGGTGCGCATATTTCCTAAGCAGATGAAGTTTGTTGAATCATGTCAATATCTTCCCCCGTTCCCCCGCAGTAGATTTTCGCGGTTTTTAGCCACACCGTTAAGTATTTTCACGTGAAATTTAAAAGATCGATGCGTTGTAGCTACATGCATCTATGTGTAAAAAATGAACAAAATCGGACAAATACAACAGAAGTTATAGTCAAAAATGTGTAAATTTCACCACCCTTGCCCATAAACTGCGTCAATATTTGACTCTACGCAATTATGGCTACAACTGACCTAGAATCACAATTTTTGGTAAGCCCATTCATGTGGCTCTAATGAACAAATCCACATCCAAATTTTATCGATGCGGTTCCCCCACCCCCCGCAATCCATTTACCGTGTTTTCTCCCACACCCCTCAACATACCAACTTGAAACTTACCCCGTATACTTTTAATAAATTCTTTGTTGTAACATTCGAGTTTCATCAAAATGGGTAAAAATTTAGGGAACTTATAGGTATAAATATCGATTTTCACCAAAAAAAAATAAATTCCAATTGGAAAGTTCTTAGATGGAATATGCAGGAAAAATTTTTTTGACACAAAAGGTACAGGGTATTCCACTGTCGGGCACCGCCTCGACTGTACCACATTTTTTTTTATTTGTAAACTGGTGTAATTAGTCAATTTAATCAATTTTAGAGCTTACCAAATTTATTCAAGCCGACTCAATATTTTTTTTAATTATGTTTTGATAGATATGAGACTTTTTGAACCATAATTTGTTTGATTGGAAATAAGATTTTAAAGTTTATGTAGAACAATACAGCCAAAAACGGAAAAAGTGAAAATTATGACCTTTGACCTATTTTTGGAACCATCAAATACATTCGGATCGCCTTTATAATTTACAGGTGTTATATGCAGGTAAAAAGGAAACTTTTTAGGAGGTGGCGTTATTGATATCGACGGTTTAAAAATCCTCCATACCAGCGGCGGCCACCCTAATGTACATATAGGTACACTATATGTGTGCTTGGATTGTGACAAATGTTAGATTTCACATGTAATTTGATTAGTGTTATCCGAAAGTCAAACTAAAGCTGAGCGGAATTTTTATAAATATTTGAAAATTTTATTGATTACAGCATTTCGAAATCAAATATTGATGAGGCCTTTTGCCAACTAGTTTTTACAGCCAAAGGCTGGTTTTGTTTATAAGTTATAAAATTTAATGTGAAGAGAGTGCAAATGCCGTTGTGTTCCAAAGCACATCTTTCTTCCACTTTGTGAGCTCGTTAAGCATATTTATGTACATTTAAATTGCAGCTTAATGTAAGTGCCGGTGGCAATTGCATAGATTTAAATTTATTTATTGTGAACATGTCAGCAAAAACATAAATTTTATTAATTAGACAAGATAAAAAGTGGCAGGCAAAGCAGTGAGTAGAGCCAAGGCCGGATCTAGCACTCGGACATTTAAAATTTAAAGTAATTTTCAAATGAAATTTAACTTGCAACAGGCGCTGGCAAGTTTGCTATATATGTTTTGGTTTGTGTGTGTGTGTTCCAGACTGTAAATTAAGCATGCAGACTAAGCTACACAGCTACATAGTTGCATAGACACAGACCGAGACTCCGACTCAGAGCTTGCTAAAATAATCGTTTAGATTAAAACTGCGTTGCGGCAAGTGTAGCACACAAAAGTATTCCACACTCTAGCGCCTTCGGAGCTGCATCAGTAGAAGCAAATGCTGGACATCTGACCAACGATGCCATTGGCTTTCCTGCTCTGTTGTTGCACTGAATAATTTGTTTATTAACCCAAAATCAGTTTATGTTGTCTTGGGCTGCTTTCCTTCAGTGCTCCCTTCCTTTGCCTATGGCTTACTTTCTGGTCGGCCAGTAGTTGGACATACTTCATATTTGGCAATTATTTTCATGGCACGAACTGGCTCTAAATTGCACACAGAGCATATGCATTTGGGAAACCTAGTTCTCGTGTGTGTTTGTGTGTGTGCAAGCAAACATTCAAGTCCATTAAGTTATTAAGGGATTTTGTTTTGCCAGATTTTCAATAGTAAGTAAGCCTGCATCTTGCATAAGTTTCTTTGTTTGTATCTAGCCTGCTCATATGTATGAGCATGTCTGTCGGCATCTTTTTTGATATCTTAGGCTGCGCTGTTTATGTGAAATGTAGCCCACGGGCAACAAATGTGAATAATCTACACTTACCGTGTATGCAATTGGCAGTTTCCTGCTTAAGGTTAGCAATTACCATATATTAGCTTTGGTGTGTTTGCTCTTTCAATTATATATGTATTTATATGATGTTTTAAAATGTTTTTGATTCCTGTATGTGTGTATGCGTAATCTAAAGTTTGCATACAATTAAATTTTCATAAATTCCTCAAATGCATTTACAAAATTTTAATCAGAATCGGATAATATACTGCTATACCCATTATTTAGTTCTTAGTATATTTTGGCATAAATACAACATACTTATACTTATACTTACAAATCTTCATGTTTATCTGCATAGTTGAATATTTTTATACTTTTGTTTAAAAGCCTTTAATGTTTTCCTATAAATTCTTATATATTCGCCATATGTATATGCAGCATTGTGTCCAATTTTAAATTGATTATTTTACCATAAACCCTAATCGCAACTTTGCAGGTATGAGTGTAAATTAAAAGATTTAAATTTATAAAAGAATCCAAGTTGAAAAAATAATAGTCACAGAAGCTTTTCAAATCCTTAGGCATTTGAATTTCTCCTCTGTCTTAAATCAGAAAGCACATGAGGCAATAAACAATAAATTGCTATATTGTTCGCCAAAAAATAGATTGCTTGCAAATCGCTTTACATTTGTAATACTTCAATTGCAGTTTGGCAAAGTGATGCTGGAGCTAAAGTAAAAAAAAAATAAAAAAAAATGCACTGCTTCAAGTTATTGTATTTTTGTTGCTATTTATGCTGAACTGTGTATTTATTGCAGTTTTCGCATACATTGAGTCTGAGAGACAAAAACTAACAGCTATCATCTACCAGCTTTTTGAAACATGCTCGGCATGCAATTGTTTGTATATATAGCTTATGTATATACTGTATGAGTATTTTTTGTGGGGCCAGTTTGAAATGCACAAAAGTATTTTTGTGTGCATCAAATACTGTTGTATTACATATTTTAAATCCGCTTGCAATATTTTCAATTTGATTTTCAATTTAAATGGAAAGCTTGTTGCGCATAACATAAAGGACATAATACATTTTCCATGTCAAATCGAAAAAAAGGGCAGCAGAATGGCTAACAAAAAAGTCAGATCGGCATTCAATAAAAGGGAAAAAACAGTACAGTATAGTAAAAATATCTACATCTCAAATCGACTTATTTATTTAAAGTAGTAAAAGTGTTTTTTTACTACGATTGGTTGACTTAGGTCAATCTTTTTTTTATTTTATCTAAAGCACTTATTATATTTAATTTTATTTTTTTCCTTTTTTTGTTTTGGTTCTTTTAAATATACATATGTACTTCATTTGGGCGTTCATTTGACGTTATCACAACTGTAAATTGTCACTGCTTTGGAAAACATCAGGTCATCAAACCACCTGGTTGGCAGTGCTGTAATGGACACGTGCTCTGTAATAATTGTCGTAGCCGCTCAGTTAAATGTCCAGTATGCCGAGTGCCACTGGGACCGCGTGGACGTTGCCTTTTGTCGGACAAATTATTTACATTGTTGGCAGAGAATTTCCCTTGTGATGGTGGTAAGTTATCATTAAATATTGTTTTCATTGAGAATGAGTTACGTACACCAACACTTATATTACAACAGCAGAAGTTACTCTGAAAGCAACATCATTCAAAAATGTTTTCATAGTATAGGTAATATATTCCTTCCTTTCCAAAAATTAGTTGACACACCCAAATTGAATACGGATGGCCCAATGCTTTTAATATGTCTTTAGAGCGTCAGCTGTGGTTCCTAACTTGTCCAACCAGATGCTTAGGAAAATGGAAATCTCTTAAAGATGGCGTCTAAATTATTCTTGTCATTAGTACAATGTCTTGGACTATTGTAGGCTTGAGAAATGTTACATTAGTGCGATTAGTGCGCGGGCTTGAGATTTGAAACTTTCTTTTAACTAGGAAGAATGTCAATTACTTTACTTAAAAGTTTTAACCTCTGGGTAAAGTGAGAAAGAAGACCACCCTCTCTTCTTCCTTACGGCTATACGTTAAACAAGTGTCAATGTTTCACTTAAATCTCAACTGAAAAAAATAATGAAAGAAAAATGAGCCGCATGAAGAGCCTGAAATTGAGCGCAACTTAGATGGCTATTTGTTTTTACTTTTTTAGTTGTTTTTGTTGTTGCTCTTTTATGGCATAATTATGTAACATAAATTACTAAAGTTTTCACGCTTTATGCCGCCACTGTTTGCCGCCTGCTTCCTGCCGTAGTACTTATTGTTGACATTTTGTTACATATTGTTGTTGTCTTTGCATTTGTTGTTTAGTTGCCCTCAAAGTTTTGCCCTTACCAGTTTCAATCTGTGCGTTTCCATAAGCTGTGAGTGGCGTCGCCATCTTAAGTCTTGAGATAAAGTTAAGTTTACAGCGTAGGTAACAAGCAGCAAAAAAAACAACAAAAAAACGGTTGTCTGGCCAACATTGCTAGCAGTTTTGTTTTTGTTGTTTAGAAATCGCCAGTACTTAGGTTTTATTGCTTTTACATTAAGTGGGCATTCTTTATATTTTTCCCAGATTTTCTAGTCGATGTTTTGCTGTTTTTACTTTTTCATTTGTTGTTACTAGCAGTTAAAAGTTCTTAGAGGCCGTTTGTTGTTGGATGGCATACCCTAATGAGCATAAAAGAACAATTCCAACTGAAGCAAAATTTAAAGTGCTTCAAACTTGACACCATCGGATTTATTGATTGCTCGATTAAATAAAGTGAAATTATAAATTGATTAAGAAATATGTTATAAAAAAATCTATTCTTTGGACCACGGTTTTGTGTTCACTTTCCTTTGGCTATATGTATAACGATAATACACTTTAAATAATTATTTATATAATACTATACCATACTATGTTCCAGTTGAAAAGATTAATTATCTAACTCTGTAAATTTCAATGGCTGGCTAGCTTTAAGAAAAACTTATAAATTATAAAAATAAAGCAAACTAACTAACTAACTATTTGCAGTAAGACGCAACAAGGAGTCCAGCCTGCCTGCTAAGGAAAGTAATATCAACAAATTGAGCAGCGTCAATTGCCCCGTCGTCAACAAGTGCTCGACGGAATACCACAGTCAACCAAAAGTGGCGCTTAGTAAATCGAATTTAAGCAAACAAGTTCCAGTAGCCCAAAAGAGAAACAACAAAATTTACCGTCAGCTGCAGCTGGAACAGCAACCAAAAGAAGGGCAGTTTGTGACCGTCATTGAGGCTGGACAAGAACTTGTGCATCCAGATGAGATAAGACAGGAGCGTATCGTTGAGGAAATTGTCAAAAGCCACGTGCGAATACCAAAGGGAAATGAGCAAAATGCGCGAATATACAGCGGTGTCAGCAACGTGATAAAGCAGCCTAGTCCAAACAGCGTCGAAGGCTTGGCAAGGTGCATTTTCAGAGTACAACAGGAACAACAGGAGCAAAAACAGTGCTTAGTGGAAATATTGAATACACTGACTACAGACACTACAGTAACAAATACGGATGGCTTGAGGCAGGGAGAGGAACTGGAGCAAAAGGACGGCTATGGCAGCAACAATATGCTCGTTAAACCAAAGTTAAAGTTGAGTAAGAAAAGTTGGCAGATTACAGACCAAGATCAAGACGAATTGTGCACCGATGAAGCTGCCAACATAAATAATAGCCAACAACAGACGCAGCAGGTCTCGGAACAGGTACTGGGACCAAGCCGAGGCCAACGGCAATATCAAAATTATCATTGCTCGACTGGGAAATCATGCACTACCAAAGGAAACTACGTAAAACTTATCGAAGCTCACGTTGTTGCAAAAGCACCCAACAAATTGTCAACCTTCAAACAAAACGCACCATCGGTTCAGCGGATGGACGCCACAACAAAACTTTCGCTTAAAGTCACAACAAGAAGTGCAAACAGCGGAAGCAACTCGTGTTTAAAAGCAAGCAGCAACGGAGAAGAACCGCAGGAACTGGGTAGGTACAAAAGGTCTTCCATTGCCTCAGAGGTATATTAGACACCATTGCAACAATTGGTCGAAACGTGGACAGTAACGAGGCATTCATCAATGAGTTGGTTGCACTCAGAGCATCAGCCAATGGAATGGAAACTGCAAATGTAAGCTCGGCATTTCAAAGTGATGGAGTCTGGGGCTGAAACTGGAGACACGGGTCATTATCTGGTTAGGATTCATATTATATACATATGTACATATGTTAACGTATAAATAAAGTGCTAATTTAAGAGCTTATGCCCAGCGCCCTCTTACATATAAATAAAGTATGTTTGAAATTGGTGGAAATTCTCAGCGTACTAAGTAAATTAAATGTTAAAGTATCTGGTTGTGTCCAATTGCACATATAAATTAGCATAAGGCTCGTCAGCTTTAAAAATTGTGATGTTTTAAAAAATGTAATATTTCGTATTAAACCAAAATGTATGGGCTTAAGAATTGTACAAAAAAATTTCAAGTTGTTTATTGATTTGTAAAGTATCTTCTGTACTGTAAAGTGTATGCTTTATGTTGAATCATCCAACTTTTGTAATTGAAATCATGCTAGTTGGTAATATGTATTTATATAGATGAAATTATTTCTACTATTAAAGATATATTCATGTTATTTGTTTTTATTGGCTGTAGAAGTATGTACCATATATGTACATATGTATGTATGTACATGTGTACCTACATAACCAACCTACAAATATTTAGAAAAATGCTAACGCACTTTACCTCTTTCACTTAACAATTTTTTGGTACAGCCTCTTTATTTCCATAAAAGCGATAACATCAACAACAACAACAACTTGGCTTTGTTGCCTCTCGTTAACTGACTCGACGCATATTAAATGCCTTCTTTTTTTTGGTTTAATCGGCTCCATCGGCACGTGCTTTTGTTGTTGTTGGCCGGGTGCAAATTGCTGATGTCTGATGGAAAACAAACACTCTGAGTGCATTTTCATCGGGCCTATACAGTAACAGATATGCAATAAATCTCGGGTCTATCGTTGTTTATACGTACATATGTATGTATAAATGTACATTGTACAGATGTAGAGCCAAAATTTATTTTATTATTTTTACCGTAATATAATCGCAAGCAAAATCGCTATTAATACTTTTATATTCGCAAACATGTATTATTGAATTTATCTGCGTTGTTGTAATGCGTGCAAGTAAAATATAAAATAATTAAAACTATTTAGTTGGCACTTTATTATTTTAAAAGAAACGCGATAAATTTTGTTTTTCTGCAAATCAAAAACATACATATGTATCCATCCAGTCCATAATATTGCTTCAACCGAAATGGCTTGACCAAACACTACGTTTTAAGGCAATTAGTGATGTAAAACTCTATCTTAACATGTGTATTAAAATATAGTACGTTATGTTCGAAAAGGTATAAAAAATAAATGTACATACATATGTACATAAACAAGATTGCACTGAGAAACATCGTCTAAATTGTTTTTAACATTTGTCCGAAGTTCAAATGAGGCTTTGCTTACAATGGCACACATGGCATTTATAAATGTGTATATACTGTATGTAAACTCGTATATGTATACTGTGCACATAACAAGAAATCGTTTGCTGAAATCATCTGTTGGAATCGAACAGCTGTCTAACTTACTCTCTCCGCCATTGCGACTCTCTTTCTCTTTGAGCCTCTTTGGTTTGTCCAGTGAACGGTTTGCTTTTTGCTGGCTGATATTTGTTTGTCAATTAGTTTTAATCGGAGAGAGTCGCCGCGTGCGCGTGCCTTCTAATTAAGGTAGACAAATTCTATTTTGTTTGTGGAGTGTTTCGTTTATTTGATTCAAATCGCTGTTTTAATTAATTTATTTACAAATATTTACTTGGTCACGTACTATAAAAACAAATTCGCGTTTCGTTTGGTCAAAATAGTTTAGAAATTCACTTTACTCTGTGCGCGGGTGCGCATTGTAGTCTTGAAATTATTTCGCCCTCAGTGGTTGTTGTTGCAGTTTTTGGTCTCTTCTTTGCCGCGTATCAACGTAACTATACATACATATGTATGTATGCGCATACTTAAGTATATACTACAGATTTGTGTATATGTATGTACATACATTTTTATATGAATTAGTTCGCGGACGATTTGTATTATTCGTCACGTGCTGTCACTATTTTTGTTTATTTTTTTAAGTGCATATGTACATAACAATTGCATTGACCATTTATCATTCGATTGTTGACAAATATTACGAAAGTTTTTCAATGGTTTGTATTGTATGAAGATACATACTTACACACATACATATTCAGGCTGAACATTGCGGCCAAACATTGTGGAAATTTAACGACAGTAAATATTGTAGATATTAGCAGCGAACGATGAAGATGAATTATTATAGAATATTGGTAACACAAATCATAGAATGGAGAAGACTCAACTGGCATTAGAATTATCCCAAGTAATGACGGACAATCAAATATCATTGCAATTGCTGAGCCGTCTTAGCAATGAGGTAACCGAGAGCATACTCACTGATGTGGAGGTGGAACAGCTGCATCTACTGGGGGCAACAGCACACAACACTAACAATGATCACAGAGAGCGACCCGTTCCACCGACGCGAACATATGTTCGTGCTAAGCCAGAAGACGGAGAAGGTGAGTAGGGTTTATTTACACTGAAAGTAGTTGAAAGACTTTTTGTTAAATGGAAAAATGAAATCAATGAAGTAATGTCCATGACATTTTAAGGCAGTTCTTAGACATTTTTATTCAGACCCTTGGAACTCATTTGCGCATGCAAAAACATCAATGGGTAGAAAGATATTGGTTCGGTAAGTAAAGTATTCATAGGCAGTCAAGAATAAAACTTCATGTTGTGAACCCTTTAGTGTACAGCTGTTTAAAAGAAGAAAGAATAAATGAGGGTATTAGGACCATTACGAACTTCTTCGAAGGCATCAAGTTAGATCCAAACAAACTAAAACAGAAAAGTCGATCTACAAAAAGAAAAATTAATTTTGCATATGTCGTTATGTGTGATTCTGCGTCTTCAAGCTTTTTGTTTTTTGTTGCTTGCGAAAAGTTATTACCTTTGAGATCACTGAAGAATGATCTCTGTGGCAGCCGGTGCAAGGTCGCAAGGTCATTCAGCACTCAAACAGACGGAAGGGCTGTCCCTTGTGGATCGCGTGTTCGACAAGTAGTCGATGTTAGACCATTGGTAATATGTAATTACTCGACTGGTTGTAGGATTCACAATAAACATATAACAATCCTTTACAAACTGCTGGGTTATAGAAGTCCCTACAACAACACCCTACTAGTTCGCTCTTCACATAGTAAACATACCAGTTATGGACTGCAGTGCAACTTGCCAAGTGTTTAGAGCTAATTTGTAAAAACTAAGGTTTTCAACACACCCATTTGTAAATTTGCGGTTATTTACATTTATTTGTGTTCCATAGTTGAATTTTAGATGAGTTTCAACAAGTAGTAAACGTCAGAGCTTAATTGGGATGTTTCGACTGGAGTCTCGGGTATTAAGAAAAGTTTTTATTGGATTAGCGTTGCAATGTTTCGGTATGGTCAGTGATGTTGATTTCAGTCTTATACAATAAGTTTAAATGAGAGATAGGGGCCCGTCGCAATTCTTATTGATGGTTATGCTTGGAATTTTTACGTTATTTTAAGCTTTTTCAATTTAATTGGACGAACGTGTGGCGGAAGGAAGAAAGAGTTAGTTGGGCAAGTTTTGTTTTTGCCACAACTGAACTATTATTATTATTACCATGCTCTCACAATGGCAACTTTTTGCCATGGATCTATGTAGAAGCAAATTTAGTTTGTTCACTACTGCATAAATTTCGTATGTAGTGCGAGCTGCCCATTGTTGCCTCCGGGGCTCTTTGTATTACATAGATTGCCACAAAATGTTGCTAAAACTTGTGTAACGGATGCCACGCAGTATTTTTTGTATGAATAATGAGCTGTTAGCTCCGCGCAAACGCTAACAAGCAAACAACGAAACCAGTAGCACCTCAGGCACAGCCTATCCAAAACTATTGCATTTGCAGACAGTTTTACATATGCATTAGCTTTCGTTAATTTCCTGTGCATTCATTTGGCATTAGAATTTCAATTTACAAAGCTTGATCACTAGGATAGCGGCGGAGTGATTTTTGGTTCTTATCACAAGAGTGTGATGAAACATTTTGCAAACTAATCGGTAAAAAGAATAAATAATTTTCGTCTATCTCCGAGTGTCTACATTCACTCTTAAGCATCTGCATATTTATTAAATAAACCTATTCAAATGTGAAATGTCGACTATATTTCATGCTTGCAGGGAATTGCATCTGGCACAGTGACTTGGTGTCCTCCTGCCTGCCCATGCGTCAGAGCGCAAGAATGTAGGCAAGATAGAAATTTGAAGCGAATATCTCCACTGAAACTTACATGTGATACCTTTACAGGTGCAAACATATACACATATGGTAAATAGTAGTTTTTATTTGTGTGTGTATAAACATGTTCAGCATTGATAAATGCAACGTCTATGGAGACCACGAGTATACATACCCATGCACCCACACTTGCACAAACGCATACAGCGAATAACATTTATAAATGAGTGCCACGGAGGAAGCACATTATATCCTAGGTATGGTTGTGTGTCCCGGCATAATAGTTGTCGAATGAATAGCAACATTTTAGAGGAGAGATGCACACTACACAGCTGTTGAAACGCCATGACACAAATACCAGGGCACTTGCTCGACGCTTCATTTGACTTACCGTAAACAAGTCTATTTCGTCGTTGGTTACACATTTTCTGTTTGACGCACTTTAACTTGGAAGCCGTTCTCATTCGAATTGAATCGTTTGAATCCACTTTGCCCTGCAGCAGTAGCACTTAGGTTCAGTTTTAAATCGCCTCGTTTCTAATGCGTGCACTGCTTTGGTATCCCCTCAACTTTGAGTGTGCGTCATACTCTTTGACGGAACATCAGTGACTAGTCGCATTAACAGAGCTTGTAATTACTAAACTAATGCTAAGCTGTGCGGTTTTAATTCACCTTTTTGAAAATTGCTTTTTGCTCTTATATACTATATGTATATTTACTAGCATGCTTACCGAGGCTTAAGCTTTTCTATCATTTTTAATTTGTTTTCTTATTTACTTAGCTGTAATGAGTACCGGAGTCGTCTGTATTGCACAGTTGGTCTGGTTTTAAAGAGGGCAGAAGCTTTAATCACATGCCACACAAGAACTTGGTTAAAACTAATACTATGTTCGGCATTAATGTATTAACGCAAAAAAGCAGTAAAATATTAAATATATAATGCTTGATGCTAAAGCTTGTGATAAGGATGTGAGTTCCGAAAACTTAAATTACATCAATAAAAAAATTTTGGTTAAAAAATATATGGGTTTATCAGTAACATTAAATAATCACATATGTATGGATATCGACGAAAATAAGTGATACGGGCTACTTTCTCTCCGATTTGGAGGACATATGTGGTAGAGCTACTAGCCAATAGTAGGGATGCGCGATACCGATCCGATATTTTGAATATCGAGAATATCGAAGTCGATACTGAATATTCGATACCGATTTTTTGGTTCTCGATTAATCGTCGATCCGATACCAATTTGCTTAGTAACGGTATCTAGCCATTTTACATTTGGCGCTTGAAATTTCTTTGGCAAAAAGTTCCTTTATGGTGGTTGCCCATGGGATTTTCTGGTCTGGCTGGCGCCACTTGCAAAATTTGGTACATAACAAGGACACGTAAAAACACTTGAGAAATCTTTAAAGATACAGTGTGTACTGTTATTTTTAGATAATAATTTTTTTGTTAGTTAAATATAAGCTTTTTATGGAACTACACTAATAAACAATCAACAAAAAAAAAACTATGCGAAAAAAAAATTGAATAAGAAAAGTTTATACCATTCTCAGTTTGATTTTATAACCACTTTTCTTTCTCAATTTATTATGAAAATTATAAAATTTTTGTTTCTTTGTCGAGCCTTCATTTTGTTTAATTCTGTCTTTGAAATAACATCAAAAATTCGATACCGATACCGTCGATATCGATTTCTTATTTGGGAGAATCGAATCGAATCAATATCGAGTTTTTTGGAATACTCAATACTTCGATTCGATTTTTTTTTCGGTATTGAACATCCCTAGCCAATAGTAACCACACCAAATTTTATTGCAAAATTCCGATTATTTATCGAGCTATCGATAACTGAAAATTAATAATAATTTCCCTGACTGACTATTTTGTCAGACGTCCCTGGGCGGAGCATGGGGATCTCTATTTGTGTTGTTTAAACATGCCTCACTTTGAAGAGTTAGCTCAGTTGCTCATTTTGAAGTGAGTGAGCAGTCTTGCTCAGTTGCTCGCTCAGTGAGCAGTCTTGCTCACTTGCTCAGTTGCTCACTCAGTGAGCAGTCTTGCTCAGTTACTCACTCAGCTCAGCTGTTTATTCTCAGCAGTTAAATAATCGATAAATTCAAATATTCGCCAGTTACTTTGAACACAGTTTTTGTTTATAAAGAACTTAAAAAATAAATAAAAAATGCTGTTGTTTGGTAAAGTTTTTCAATGACTTTTATAATAAGAAAATGTTGATTTTCGCTGGTGCAATATGTGTCGTTCTGGAACATTACATGAAAAATTTTTAATTCAATTATAAGACAAATTTTGTATTCTGTTCGTTTGAAAAAAAAAAATGAATGTGGCAACTTCACGCCACAGAGCAAGTGAGTAGTGAGCAAGTGAGTAGTGAACAAGTGAGTAGTGAGCAAGTGAGTAGTGAGCAAGTGAGTAGTGAGTAGTGAGCAAGTGAGTAGTGAGCAACTGAGCCAAAAATAACAACTTTGCTGAGTTGACTCACTTGCTCACTTTAGTGAGTTGCTCATCTTTGCTCACTCACTCATGAGCAACCCAACACTAATCTCTAATAATAACTGTTCGAAGAGAACAGGGACCTACAGTTTATAGTCGAATCCGAACGTCGGTGTCTTGGATAAATATAGATTTTCTTGGGCAAATAGCGTCTTTGAGCTAGCACTGGCAAATGCACCAGCGCTACCGACGGCCACAACTGAAAATTGGATCTTGGAATTTTAGAATTTTCTTTGACAAGCCATATATCCTAAACGAATAAAGATAAAAAAAGTGCTAATGGTATTTTATGCGTGTAAATTCACTGCGGAAAACAAAAAAATAAAAAGTTAGTAACTCTTAGAATTTATGCTTATTTTTGTGATGGTACCTCGCTCGTTCGTCATAGTAAACTGCACCTCGAAAATTGACAAATAAGCATAACTGCTCGGAATTGAAAGATAAAAGGTTCAAACTTTACATGAATGTTTGTTTTGACATTTTAAGATAAATTTTGAAAGTAAAAATGAATGTGATGAATGTCACATCAGCTCAAACAAATTAATTTTTTAGCACTCAAAACAGTCAAATTATTGGGTCATGATTTCATGGGCCTGATTTATCCATACCCTCACATCAAAAATAAAATGCAATTGATGCCTTCAAAATGCACGATTCTGAGCTACCTGATACCGTTTACCGTTTGTTTTAGGCGAATGCCAAAATGTTTAGATCTTGGGGGAGAGTATTTTGAAAAACAATAGCACCATTTTTATGATAAATAGTTTTTTTTTTTTGTATTTCCGAAATATATGGATCAGGCCACGTACTCACTATCAACACAAGCTTAAGCACGCTCTAACTAAAACAATAAATTCTTGGGTCTTAAGGAGTTTTTTTAGTCAACAGAAAAAATTTCTAGTACGGTTCATATAAAATTGTAAAACTTTTTTGGAGAATCTCGTTTTTCTTAGCTGTCTGCCGGTGTATGTGTGCCTGTATTTGCTATGAATCCAATTAACACCTAGCAAACACTTTTCAGGGCTACACCAGCAATATTGTAAATATGTATGAAGTTTCATGCGAAACTGTCCCACAGATTCTGCGGGAGGGAAAATTTTTTTTGAGTGCCATAAATTGTGTGGAAACTTTTGCAGCAATTGAAAAGCGAAATTCTGTGCATTTATTGCACTGGCTTTAAAAAACTTTGATATTATTTTCTTGCCTGGTCACTTAAAAGTTTCAGAAAATATGACAAGATAAAATGCCAAAAAGTGCCTCGAGCAAAATGTTTAAAATGCAACGACAGACGAAGCGGGTGAAGAAAACTGACTAGAAATAATAATAGTAGTTTCAAAAATGTCCCTAGGCGGCGCTCCACAATGGTAACGAACTATTAAATAGAATAACTAATAAGTATAGTCAATAAATTGCAAATTGTGTGGGTTAGTCACATATTAGAATGCACTACCAAGTAATTAAAGGGCCTGCTATATAAAACCCTAATAATCAAATCGGGTTGGTTGTGTATATTCAGTTTCACTTGGTTTGAGTAGAAGAAGCACTACAATTTTTTGGGCCAGGAGCCGCACATGAATATAAATTAAGATGGCATCAACATTTGCTAACATGCACATTGGCAAGTTGATTGCACAATCCAACCAAACTTGCTAGGCTTTCGCCACGGCGGAGGTAAAGTGCAGCTAGGTGCTCATTGCTATCTTTGCAGACCGACACCTTTGCATAATTTATGCACAGTTTTAAGCAGTAGTAAAACTTTATTAAAAAAAAAACGAAGCTTGGACGCAGCGCCGCAAAAACTTTTAAATGAGGCACATAATTCATGAATGCTGAAAAAAGCTCTGCAAATTAATCTACCAGTCGATTGTGGAAGGCAATTGAAATCGGTTATCATTGGCTTACACAGCCAAGCGTCCCCACAGTAAAAAACTATTTGTTATTATTTCAATTAGCAAAAGTTAAATATTTGTTACACTTAAAACGCAAACCTTGCATTGAACTTGCAACATGGTTCTAACTTAACCTACTTGAAGTGGCAAATATTTATCCAAAGTACATTTGTTTTGTTGTTGGCTATGCCTAATTACTTGATAAGCAAATACTTCTAAGAGCATTTTCGTTCAGCTATTTGCTAAAATGTGCGCTTCTCATGGCTGCCTTTGTGATTAGCCTGAATCTCGAGATACTGAGCCAATGCCTAATTGCTTGTGTTTATTAAATTTTATACATTTGTTGTCGAATCACAAACACCTTAGCCTGCAAAGTTACTTTTTATCTACATTTTCCGTATAATAAATATATGCAATAAAACTTCGCATATTCTAATTGATTTATTAATTTTTTTCAGCATCTTATTTGCTTGCGGCTATATTGTTCTAGATGCTCTCTTTTTGTTGTTGTTTCTGCGATATTAATTAAGTTGTTAATTTTAAATATTAAAGTCAATACGGTGCCTCGTGCTTCCAAGTAAACGTGCGCCGCATCTGTGATTGTTTTGTGTATGTTTTTTATTAGCATTAGATAAAGACTATGTATATGTATAGAAACGTCTATATACATATTATATTTAAGTATATAATTTATAAATATAAATATATTCCGCTGGCTTCCATAAAAGTGAATTGTGCACAACTTTGCTAGTTGTGAAATGCCTTCTGGCTACGCAGCTGATCTGAGAGATTCGCGGGAGCTTAGTACGCTCCAGGTATAGAATCTTATCAGTGGCTGGGTGCGGTAGGTCGTTGTAAAAGGGATCGCGCTATTTTGTTTACCAGTCTGTTTCATTCTGAGAATTGTGAGTTTAAATATTTATTGTATAATGGACCCATCCAGTCTATTCAATTGAATTTCAATTACATATTTATGGGTTTTACTAAATATTTGTTATTTAATGAATGTGTGGTGGCATAAACTCTTACAACAAAATGAAATAATTAAATGAGAAGAGCTAATATACAATAAAAACGTGATCAATTGATATCAAATAAAAATATATTTAAATAATTTCATGTGACATATCTAAATATTTCTGAAAAGGCGCGTGATCATTGAATGTTGACACCAAATATTTGTGGATGATTAACACGTCGCAAAGACGCGTCGCAGATTGGTGACAAATGGCAACAACAAATTTAAATGTGGTTGAGAACAAACTTAAATGGTGCGTTGATTATATTCATGCTCTACGAGACTTTCGGTGATTATACCCTGTACCTATAGGTACAAAGGGTATACTAGATTTGTGCAATGTATGTAACGGACAGAAGGAGGCGTGGCAGACCCCAAGTTCTTTATACCAAAATGCTTATCATAACCTCGGGTAGCGATTGAGCCATGTCCGTCCGTCCGTCTGTCCGTCCGTATGAACGCCTAGATCTCGGAGACTATAAGAGCTAGAGGCACGGAACTTTTCCTGCTGGTGCGCATATTCGTAAGCAGATGAAGTTTGTTGAATCATGTCAATATCTTTCCCCGTTCCACCGCTGTAGATTTTCGCGGTTTCTAGCCACACCGTTTAATATTTTCATTTGAAATTTAACAGAGCGACATAGTTACATGCATCTATGTGTAAAAAATGAACAAAATCGGACAAATACAACAGAAGTTATAGTCAAAAATGTGCAAATTTCATCTCCCCTTGCCAATAAACTGCGTCAATATTTGACTCTACGCAATTATGGCTACAAGTGACCTAGAATCACAATTTTTGGTAAGCTCATTCATGTGGCTCTAATGAACAAATCCACATCCAAATTTTATCGATGCGGTCCCCCCACCCCCCGCAATCGATTTACCGTGTTTTCTCCCACACCCCTTAACATATCAACTTGAAACTTACCCATTATAATTAAAATAGCTTTTTTGACGTAACTTTCGATTTTCATCAAAATCGGTACAAATTTACGGAACTTATAGGTATAAATATCGTTTTGACCAAAAAAAAAATAAATTCCAATAGGAAAGTTCAATATGCAGGAAAAATTTTTTTGACACAAAAGGTACAGGGTATTCCACTGTCGGGCACCGCCTCGACTGTACCACATTTTTTTTTTATTAGGGATTTGCTTCATATGCAAATGAGTAATTCGGCAAGGAATGTTAAAAAATTAAATTAAATTAGCCACTAATGGCAATTCCTGGCCAAGGGGCATCATTCAAAGTGTAGCAACATTAACTCTGCTAATTATTAAAAGAAATATTTATATTTCCTAACTGAGGCGGACATTTACTTAGCAATTTGTATCCCACAGTGTAAGGTGTGAAGTTGTTGCAACGACAATAAAGCCAATTACGGCACCTTGCCGTCAGTTTCCCGGAGGCAGAAGGCAGAACACAGGAGTCAGTAGTAGGAGCACCTGTCCGCTAAGCTCTCGTCAGACAAGTTCCTGGCATAGTTGCCGTTGCCTTCGCAACGGCTGTCGTTACTTCGCGCAATCAGCACCTGTCAATCTTTGTCGCAATCTTCAGTTTGCCATCATCAACGCGACGCCGTTGTTGCCTACCATGACGCGGAGTAGCATAAAAGCCGAGTTGCATTTTGCAATCTAAACGTGTCTAGAACGAAGCTGCGATGGCTTGCATTGCTAGACGTTGTCAACGTTGTCGTCGCTGCTTTTACTTTTTTAGTTATGCATGAGCTGAAGAAATGAATGCAAAATGGGTTAAATGCAGCTTGTTAGCACTTATAAGCAATTTTAACGGTCGGTTTGAGCAGACAGACAGCAGCAACACAATACCAAAGGCCGCCTGCAGCTGCAGCTGCCCTCCATGCTTCACTTGCCCATGTTGCCGGTGACATTTCTATTAAAACATTTAAATCTGTTTGTTACTTACAGCTAAGCGCAGTGCAACACAACAACAAAAACAACAACAACACCAGGAGTCTAGCAACAAAGCACTTGTGCAAAGTGACAACATGACACAATACGGCAACACTACGTTACAGGGCGCACAGAGTGGCAACTCCACTCCTCCGTCGCATACAAAATTAGACATACAAAAATTCTCCGAGGACTACAATAATGGCCCGGCTGATGACGGCGGAGGTGGTGGCAGTGGGGATGCATCACAAAACGCTGCAACAATAATTTTAGCGCCGACATCATTAAATTTAACAAATACAACGCAAAATGTTGTCAGCAACAATGTCGGTCCTGGTAACAATGAGCCGGGTTACCCAGCGCGCCAGGAGCAGTACAAAGGACCCAAATGGTAAGTGAAAAACTCATATGGGCGCAGACGCCGAGACACTTTTGGGCAACCGAGCCATTGTGTGTGTGTGTGTGCGTATGTGCTTAACCCTTTGAATGCACTTCCGGCGCAGCAGCGTGACAGCGTCCGCAGCGGCGTCACTGGCGACATTCACACTTGCATTGCTCGCGTATTTCGCATTTCCGTTTCGTTGTTGCCTTTGTTGTTGGGTTTTTAAATTTTGTTTTGTATTTCTTTTATATACTACAGCTAACAATGTTGTCGTTTTTGTTGGTCTGCTGTCTGCTTCAACGGCTGGCACTGGAAGCGGCGCGTGCTTCCGTTGTTGCACAGCCAAGCCGTCTGATAAATGTGCATGGCCATGAAGTGTTCCTTTGGCTGTACCACTTTCTTTAAAAGCTAGAAGTGATTGCCTCTAAACCTAATCCTGTGAGCTTTTTCTTAGTGTGAAGTTTTTTCCTATTTCGGGTGATTCCTAGATAAAGTAAAATTTTTTGTTGTGCTCCAATTGGTTTACTTTGACATATTTAACAGGAGAGCGAAAAAGCTGTAGGCATTGTTGATGGTCTGAAAGGGTATACAAATATTAAAGATGTTTTCTGCCTATTATTGCCAGATTATTTGACCCACCTTGACAAAAATGGGCAAGCCAATTTGGAAAAAGTTTCCAGCTCTTAGTTGTACGGGTGGTTTGAGGTGTTCCATATACATATTTAGAAGTTTCCGCGTTCCGTAAGAGTACTCAACCCAGTTTGTATCAAAAACAGCGTTTGTCAATTTGCTAGCATGTATCGTCACTTCGTTTCCATAATAGCAAGGAAGATATATTTCGACAATCATTATAGCCAGGAATTGCACTGTGGTTATAAATGGGCCAGGGGCTTCGCGCCATTCCATTTGCACGAGCTTGTATGCGCTAAAGCAAATAATGAACGCGCTGAGCAACACCTGCGAGAGCACGTAGGGTGACACTAAGATTTCGCATTGCTGAGTAAGTCGTCGCAAGCGCTTGTGAAGATTAAAAATTCTAATTAGTTCCGATTTTGCGGCAATCTCTGGGGCTTGAAATAGCCCCGATAGACGCAAATTGAGAATACGATAGAGCATCCCAATATGAAACATAAAATAACAGCCAATTGCATCAAGTGTAGCATTGCAAATACATGTTAGCGTCATAGCCACTACATTGTAGGCCCAGGCGTAGTAGTAGCGTTCCGGATTACGCCACTCGAATGGCACATAGTAGCTAAAAGGCAGCACATAGGTGTCCATCAAAAGCACACTTATAAATCCGAACGAACCCACAATTAGGCTGCAACCGATGAACAAGTAAAAGGTGTGTTTAAATTTTGTTTGCTCAATGTGCCACAACAAATTCTCATCACGGTTTCGTAGTTCGTAGGCTTCATGATTTTCCAACTCGTTTATAAAATGACGTGCCTGTTCACGCTTCCACCAAATGTTTATAAGTTTTGTAATCAAAGCTATTTCTGTTAACGATATATATAGCAACTGGCCTGCCTGCTCCAAATTGCTGGAACCTAGAGCCTCTATCCACATAAGTGTTATGTATGTAAATGTTAAGGGGAGATGTAAAGCAAAGCGATAATTACGCTTAATCAATCCAAATTGGCCATTTTCATTCTTCCACTTCCAGAGACCTAGCCAACGTGCGCCTTTTCTCAGCATTCGTAACCCTGAGATTCTATCCGTGGAATCAGTCATCTTGATCTAAGTACAAACTTAACTGTGGATATCAAATGAAGTGCAGCTGCTTTTAAAGACTAAATATTTGTCTGGTCTCCACATGTCATTTAATTTTCTATGCAGCCTTATTAAAATTTCGTAATTAGTCAAAATATTTATTTAATTATTAGTCAAGCAATTATAGTGAATAATTTAATCGCGGACATAATGAACCCAAATATACTTCTTGTAATATACGTTTATATGCTGAGTCACGCAGGGATCTAACTAAAAAAAAAATATTTATTCGGAACCGTATTATTCCATAAAATCTTAAATGTTTTTTCATATACCAATTTTGTCAAATCTATAATGTAATTTGTTTGTAGGTGGCGTCACATGGTCCTACATTGGCCACTTGTATCGGAACATGTTGGACTTCTGGCTGTCTTCTTTGCACTATGGTCTCTAGGATGGGTTCTGCTGCCCCAATATGCTGAGCCCAGCTCAGTTATTATGAGGATAATATTTTTATTTGTTGGCGCACAGATATCGGGAGTCCTAATGACATTCATACATCTTCCAGACATGTTAGGTATGCTCTTCTTTGGTGTTCTCTATACCAATGTGGGGCTGGCCAATTTCGAGGGATACCAACGCTTTGAGTTGTTTCTGAGGTAAGTCTTTACCGATTGGAATGGCTTAAATATTGAAATGGTTTATTTCAATATGTAGGGAAATGGCTCTGATCAATATCATGCTGCTCGCTGGTCTCGGCTTAGATGGCAGTGCCTTTAAGCGCTTATGGTTTATGATCCTAAGGCTAACCCTGTTGCCCACTATTGCAGAGGTAGCAGTTATTACAGTGCTGGCCTATCTTACACTTGGAATGCCATGGCTTTGGGGAATATCCTTAGGGTAAAAATGTGAAACATGTCTTCAATAGTTAGTGTTAACCTCTCATTTTGCTTTCAGTCTCGTTATTACTGCCGTCTCGCCAAATGTAGTAGTAACTGTTATGCTTAAGCTTAAAGAGGAGCGCCTTGGTTTGAATAGTGGTATACATACACTTATATATGCCATGACCACGTGCAACGATGTCGTTAGCATTTTTATGTTTGGCGTCATAATAAGCGTAATATTTTCCACAAGTGCGTGGCACACATAGCTCTAATGATGTCAGAGAATATATAAATACCTTTACATACTTACAGGCTCATTGACACAACAAGTGCTGCAAGGTCCCATTGGCATTGGTATTGGACTTGTTTTTGGCTATCTCTATGGCATGATGCTGCAATATTTGCCGTCGCGAAATGCGGTAAGAGTTGGATGGAAAAGACATCAGACGAAAGTGTCTCCAAATGTGGAGCCATAGTATACTTTCGAGAGCAGGCTTGCACGTTAAATGCACATTCAGTGAGCACTTAGACACTCAATCATCGCATTTAATGATGCAAAACGAACGCGAGGTCCAGAGCAGCAGGCCGGTGGGCGGTCTTCTGTTTTAAAAGTTGTCATACATGTCCTGGCTAAGGAGTGGGCGTGTGTGCTATGTCTGTGTCTATGTTTGTGTGTGTGTGTGTGTGCCCGAGCATAAAAAGACATCACTATGCAACCACGACGATGCTAGCGACATTTGCGACGACAGTTACTGCCAGCGTCTATGTAAAGTTATGAAGGTTTCGAGTTAGTAGCGATGCAGGCGCCCAATGGAAGCGGCATCTTCTCGAGCTGCGCTTTCCACAAAACTCATTGCCGCAACTTACACCGCTAATGGCGCGCATAATCAAAAGCCGTGGGTGGCAGTGAAGCCTTTGTACATCCAGAGTCAGACATACAGACACACACACGTATACTGACATCTCATAACTTTTGTTTTTCCCTTCCAATGCTCCTCTTCAAGTGGCGTGGCAGCTTCAACCGCAGCACTGCAGTTTGTTCAAAATTTCACGCTGTGCGCCGTTAAACCCGTGGTTCTTGCAATCTTGCATACTTTACGCACACCCAACATTATACCGTTTTGAAAGAGTGTGGTTGTGTACGTCACCATGTGTCTGTCATTGCCACCTCGGTCTGTAACCTGTAGCCAAGGTTTACAGGGTACACATACTTACTGCAAAAAAATGTTGCTTAAAGCGTATGATAAAACGATAAGGCTGCGCTACGATCAGCATTTTAGCGCCCCTTGCTGTTCAATATTTTTATAGATTGGCACTGCGCTTGCATGTTTTCACGGGCACGGGCAGACTTTAAAGCATTCTAACTTGGAAACTACTTGTGATAATTACATTATTTAAAATACAGTTTTATTTATTTTTTCAAGATCTTCAACTTTTGCATGCGTATCATACATATGGCAATTCAATTTTGAACATTTTTTGCCTTGGAAGTTTTTGTGTACGACCTATAGAATTCGAGATAAATGGGCTGAAACATATGTCAAAATAGCGGTAAACCCTACGGGAAGAAAGTTACCCAAAGTATGATAAGGGTGACTTGAGAAGTCGACATACCCACGTCCGTCTGTATGAACGGCTAGATCTCAGAGATGGTAAGAGCAGGACCAACTAAACTTTCAGATAAGTTTCCTTATTCTTGCTCTCTCGTGCGCTTTTGCTTACTGCGCTGCGACAATCAATCGTTCGCGATATGTTTCCAGTTTAAGTTCTCTTAAACTGCTTACTTAAACTCAGCATATATCGGATTTAATTGCATTGTGGTGGTACAGGGTATCCCAAATTCGTCTGCGCCCGACTTTAAAGTACGCCATCTTTTTGATTGTAAAAATCCAATTCTTAAAAATCGGGATTTCTTGAAATGAAAATAATAGGTTTACATGCGTTGTAGTGCAAAGCATGCAGGGAGATCATCAAAATAATAGTGTATTTATGTATATACAGTGCCTTTCATAACTATAGGACAGTCGCAAATTTTTTTTTCAAGTGCAAATATAACGGTTAATAAGCACGATCTAGCAAAGCTTCCTTTTACAAAAACAACTACCTATTATTGGAGCTTTTAATTTAACGTAAGGTTATTGCACTGTTCCTTAACACGTTGTTTCGCTATGGCTTATGCATGGATATGCCACTTTTGGTGCTATTTTAAGCGTTTCATAACTATAGGACAGTAGTCCTTTATAAGAAAATTAAGTGTAAGGATAGCATAAATATATTTTATTTTAATTTTGATTCACTTTTTGATTATTTTATGATAAAACGCCGCAAGGTATGACTTTTAGTTTAGAGGAGAGAGACCGTATTATAGCCAAAAACGACATGGGCCTTAGAATAGTCAAAATTTATGAAAAAGCATATAAAAAGATAACATAATTATATTTGGAATTTCTTTAAAAACATTGAGAAATAAGTAAAAAATATAGTAAATGAAAAGTCACAGGCTTTCTGACCGTAAGAGTCGCCCTCAAGAATTTTTTCGTGTGTTTATCTACTTGAATTGAGGCGCTGTCCTGTTAAAATATTTTGGTTTCGCTATATTTTTACAAAAGAATGGTATCAAACTGCTCGGAAAGACATGTTAGTATTCTCCGCTACCCATTTAAGATGAGTTCAATGGATGGTCGAAGGTGTAACAGGTTTTATATGCGCCCCGCATAAAAACCAAGCCGCTTCTAAAATTTCGCTAGAAAAAATTTTGTGAATCCTTTGGCAAATCCCTCCAATAGTAATTATATCCACCAGGACAACTCGAACTCAATGTTTTATCATTGGAAAATATGAAAACAATCAACCTTATAAGGAAAATCTTTTCATTTTTGTAATGGTCCAAGATTCCGACATCCAGACATGTATCTTGAGTGGGCACTTCTTGCTCAAATCTTTATTTGCCAAATTGTAGCTTTGGACATTTTATGGTCCACTAATGGTACCAACTCTGAGCAAGGAACGGAAGAATATGATGAATTTTTTAAGATTATTCGTTTTTAGCGCTCCGAAATCTTACTAATAATCTTTTACTTATTTTTTTATGTATTTTTCAGTGTTTTTAAAGAAGTTTCGAATATAATTGTGTTATCGGTATATATGTTATTTCATAAATTTTGACTATTCTAAGGCCCATGTCGTTTTTGGCTATAATACGGTCTTTCTCCTCTAAACTAAAAGTCATACCTTGCGGCGTTTTATCATAAAATAATCAAAAAGTGAATCAAAATTAAAATAAAATATATTTATGCTATCCTTACACTTAATTTCCTTATAAAAGACTACTGTCCTATAGTTATGAAACGCTTAAAATAGCACCAAAAGTGGCATATCCATGCATAAGCCATAGCGAAACAACGTGTTAAGGAACAGTGCAATAACCTTACGTTAAATTAAAAGCTCCAATAATAGGTAGTTGTTTTTGTAAAAGGAAGCTTTGCTAGATCGTGCTTATTAACCGTTATATTTGCACTTGAAAAAAAAATTTGCGACTGTCGTATAGTTATGAAACGCACTGTAGTTAAAATATGAGGTATTTTTATACCCTGTACCGTATGGTACAAAGGGTATATTGTGTTTGTGCAAGCCGAAAATGTATGTAACGTACAGAAGGAGAAGTCGGAGACCCCCCAAAGTTACCTAAAGTATGATCAGAGTGACTAGAGAAGTCGATATACCCATGTCCGTCTGTCCGTCTGTCCGTATGAACGCCTAGATCTCAGAGATGGTAAGAGCTAGAGCAACCAAACTTTCAGATAAGATCCGTTATTTATCCATAGGAGACAAGTTTATTTTATTTTTTTGATATCGGGACTACATTATATAGCTCCCATAGGGGTGTTTCAGAGGACCTCGAAAAAAAGCAAAAGTTTTAGATGGATAATTCGTTTGTTTATGAAGATATCATAACCAAATTTGGTAATCGGAAGTTTTTTAGAAACCCCCATCACTGTACCAAATTTTATCAAAATCGGTTAACTATATCATATAGGTCCCATAGGATCGATCGGTCGAAAATTTGTTTTTTGTACAAAATTCGTTGTGTTTCGTTTGTTTGTGAAGATATTGTAACCAAATTTGACATTTAGAAGTTTTTTAGAGTTCCCAAGCACTATACCAAATTTGATCAAAATCGGTTGACTATATCATATAGCTCCCATAGGACAAATCGGTCAAAAAATCGTGTTTTGTACAAAATTCGTTGTGTTTCGTTTATTTGTAAAGATATTGTAACCAAATTTGGCATTCAGAAGTTTTTTGGAGATGTTCAACACTGTACCAAATTTGAGCAAAATCGGTTGACTATATTATATAGCTCCCATAGGGCCAATCGGTCAAAAAATCGCTTTTTGTACAAAATTTGTTGTGTTTCGTTTGTTTGTGAAGATATTGTAACCAAATTCGGAATTCAGAAGTTTTTTAGAGATTTTCAACACTGTACCAAATTTTATCAAAATTGGTTGACTATATCATATAGCTCCCATAGGGCCGATCGGTCAAAAAAACGTTTTTTGCACAAAATTCGTTGTGTTTCGTTTTTTTGTGAAGATATTGTAACCAAATTTGGCATTCAGAAGTTTTTTACCAAATTTTATCAAAATCGGTTGACTATATCATATAGCTCCCATAGGGCCGATCGGTCGAAAAAAAGTTTTTGATTAAAAATTCGTCTGTTTTTGGTTGTTTATGAAGGTATCATAATCTTATTTGGCAATCAAGTGTCTTTTGGTGTTCGTAAGCAATTTACCGGATTTTATTGCAAGCAGTGGTACAGGGTATCCCAAAGTCGTCCGCGCCCGACTTTAACGTACGCCATCTTTTAAATTTAAATTATCTTCGAATTTACTTCTGCAACACGACAACACATAACTTTTCGAATACCTGTTTTGTCCAAGTCTAGACCACCTTACTTTCATTCCACTCGTTTTGGGTTTGCATGTTCACACAATTTAAATAGACAATTTTTGTAATAAAAATATTTAATGAACATTTGCCATAATCCGTTCAACTGAATAGTTCTAAATTTTCTTAAAACATTAAAATTACTGAAATAACTGAAATTAATTTCATTGACATTAATGGAGATCATCAAAATAATAGTGTATACTTAAAATTTGAGGTATTTATTAAATTTTATAGTATTTTCACTTTTATATGAAAACAGACAAACAAATCTTTTGTATTTTTTGGGTTTACGACTCTCCTGTGATAATTAAGGAAAGTTCAGGGTGTATTTTAGGCGCGATGTGGCGTCCTCCTAGTTTTTTGGACTTACTTTTTTTTTTTTTTTTTAATATTTGGATTCTTTGTCGAACAAAAGAAAACTTATTATTTATTAACGACAACTTTAGGATTACGGATATAATTTATTAAATAATAATTCATTGGTTTGCATACAATCTTTGCAGGTCTACGTAAATGGATTACGATTTGTTTTGATCATTCTGGGTGGTACCATAGCTGTGATGGGCAGCAGGGTCATTGGGTACTCATCAGCTGGTGCTTTGGGTTGCGTATCAACTGCGTTTATTTCAAGCCTTGGCTGGAAGCGGGAAGAGAGCAAACAGACGTCGCAGCAGAAGTTGGCCAGTCAAATTGTAATTGTGTATTATTATACTACTGTGTCCAAAAAGTAAGGTGAATTTAAACTGCGCGCGCCAAAATTGGGGAAATCACTATGAAGGCGATGAAATTGATTTGAACGAATAAATAAAGATTTTTCAAAATAAATGCAGTGTCACCTCATTTTTTGGTCACAGTTGTAAGTCGTTTAATGTAAATATTTTAATTTTATACCAGAAAACTAAAGCTTTTGGCTTAATTCACAAACGTCACTAACCGAATGGCTTTTGTTTCAATGCGTTAATATTTGAGACAAAAGCGCAAAATTATTATATGATAGCTCCTTGCGTCCTTCGGCTAAGTGTCTGTTAATCAACCAAAACTTTTCATATTTTTTCAGGGCAGTGTGCCGAAACGTCTGGATCTGCTGTGGAAATTTTTAAAGCCAGTTTCTTTTTCCTTAATAGGTAAAGAAATTAATTTTGCTGTGCTAGAGGGTCGGGTAATCGGTTACGGTGCGCTGCTGGTTTTGCTAGGAAGTCTGGTAATTAAAATAACCGCCACCAGCGTTGCCATAACGTTTCGGTTGGCTATTTCGCATTTAATTCCATTTGCGCATTTTTTTTATTCTAAGCTGCAATGCAAAAATACTCAAAATAAAAATGTTCTTTACCGCAGTGCAAATGTTTTTACATTTTTTTTCTCTTTCGTTGCAGTTCCGTTTGGCTTTTGCATATTTATCCACATATGGCGGAAATCTGTCGAGAAAGGAACGTGCCTACATTACAATTTCCGGCTTCCCTAAAGCCACTGTCCAAGTAAGTTTCGCTCCCGGTTAGAACCTTTTAATGGTGGCTTTTGGCTGGACATTAGTTAGAGTTGTTCAGCCTTATTTTTGTCTCCAAATGCTTAAGTTATATTTGCAGTTGGCAGAACTGCTCTCATACACCGTTGCACACTGTTTGCAGCTTAACCGCAACCGGACATGTTGTTTATGTCGTACGAATGGGCGTTCCTCAGTCGAATTGTGTGCCATGTGCTGCACACGCTTTTTACAACGCGTGTGCTGCGTCTGTCTGTCTGTGTCTGCGGTTGCCAGAAATTTAAATGTTACGCTTGCTTACTTAGTCGTATTGCCTGCCTGGTGGGTTCTTTTTTGCTTGGTACATGTTGTTGGATTTTCCTACAAAATGCGCCGGAGTCCGATGTTGGAATGTTCGCACGCACCGTCTGGTACAAATGTACACTGTGGTGCTTTTGCGTGATGAAGCCATACTTTTTTTGTTTTACTTTTGCATATGTGGTTGCATTTTTACTAAAATCTGTAGGTACATACGAGGTTGTTTTATTTAAAGTTTTAATAAATATGCATACTGTTTTAAAATTAGAGTTAGTTATGCAAGATTATTTTCTCTATTGCCTTCCTGTAGGCTGCCCTGGGTCCAGTGGCCTTGGACTTGGCCCGTGCTGCTGCTGTCACAAACGAGGCTCATTTAGCTCTGGCTAGCAACTTGCTTATCGTTTCTGTATTGGCTATAATTTTCACAGCACCATTGGGTGCCATACTAATGATAAGACTTGCGCCCCTTTGGCTTAAACGAGGCGATGAAGTGAATGCAGCTGAAGAAATTTCTGTTCCGACAGAATTAAATAATGCACCTCTGGAAAATGCGTATAAAAACACTTAGTTTGTGTTTCATTTTAATTCATAAAGTTTTTAATACTGTAGTACTTACTATAAATATTACGCAGAAATTTCCAGTTGAAGGACCTTAAAGCAGGGTTTCAGAGTATGTATTGTAGATGTACTTATGTATGTGTGTAATATACTAATCCGTACTGCTTTTTGTGTCTTTATAACTCTTTCTAGGATTTGTTTGTATTGAACCAATCAATGTTAAATCTATACAAAATAAAACTATTATGCAGCTCATATATAATAATTCCCTGACTGACAATTTTTTTTTTTTTTTTGTCAGTCGCCCCTGGGCGGGACATGGGGATCTCTATTAATAACTGTTCAAAGAGAACAGGGACCTACACAGTTTATAGCCGAATCCGAACGGCGGTGTCTTTAATTAATAGAGACTTTTCTTTGGCAAATAGCGTCTTTGAGCTAGCGATGCCAGTGCTAGGCAAATGTACCAGTGCTACTGCGGGGATTCGAACCACCGACCTTCGGTTTGTAAAGCGAGTACGCTACCGACGGCCACAATAGCATCTCATAGCTCTAAGTAAAATCGGTACTTTTATGGTACTTTTTCTTTTAATTTCTGTACCCTCTTTTCATAAACTTGCGTAATTGACAAAGTCGTCAGAAGTGAAAATAGAAGTAATTGCGAAAGGATTCTAGCTACTTTTAAATTTCAACCTATTTTTAGGTATTATGCCAAAAAAAACACTTGTGACACTTTTTTGACTGGATTTGTGCTAATCCCTGACCGACGATTGCGGCTTATTGATTCTTAAACTAATTTAAAAGAGCTAAGCCGGCTTTGTTGGGACAAATATTGGAGCAGCAAACGGGTTCCAGCAAAGTGGACTGCAGCGACTTTTTATACCCTGTACCTATAGGTACAAAGGGTATACTAGATTTGTGCAATGTATGTAACGGACAGAAGGAGGCGTGGCAGACCCCAAGTCCTTTATACCAAAATGCTTATCATAACCTTCGGAGACTATATGAGCTAGAGATACGAAACTTTACCAGCTGGTGCGCATATTTCCTCAGAAGATGAAGTTTGTTGAATCATGTCAATATCTTCCCCCGTTCCCCCGCAGTAGATTTTCGCGGTTTTTAGCGACACCGTTTAATATTTTTATTTTAAATTTAACACAGCGATGCGCTGGTGGTTACATGCATCTGTGTGTCATAAATGAAGAAAATCGGACTAATGCCACAAAAGTTATAGTCAAAAATGTAAAAATTTCACCTCTCCCTGCCGATAAACTGCATCAATCTTTGACTATACGTAATTATGGTAACAAGTGACCTAGAATCACAATTTTTGGTAAGCTTATTCATGTGGCTCAAATGAAAAAATCCACATCCAAATTTTATCGATGCGGACCCCCCGCAATTGATTAACAGTGTTTTCTCCAACATATCAACTTGAAACTTACCCCATATATTTAAAATAGCTTCTTTGACGTAATTTTCGATTTTCATCAAAATCGGTACAAATTTACGGAACTTAGGGGTATAAATATTGTTTTGGACCAAAAAAAAATTTTTCCAATTGGAAAGTTCTTAGAAGAAATATGCAGGAACAAAATATTTTTCGAGAAAAAAGGTACAGGGTATTACACAGTCGGGCACCGCCTCAACTGTATTACATTTTTTATATTTGCAATGCTTGCTTAGCTAAAGGTACTTCAAGCTGCTTGTATCGTTCAAAAGTTTCAATGGGTTTTCTGCAGCTGTTAAATAAATACGAAATGTTTACGATAATGAATGCAAACATAAGAAAGCCGAAGACAACTTTTCTGGATTAATGTATTTATTTACTTAAATTGTTGAATAACACCGTATCGTACGGTATCAGACACAGTTTTACGAAAGAAAGAAAATAAGAAACTGAAAAGAAATGCATTTATGTATTGGTTTTTGGATGGCGATTGAATATTAAAATTAATTGCTTCTGTGCGTTCAATGAAGTAACAATAAACACTGCTCTCGTTACGCATATAATACATTTGTCATAGAATATAGATGTGAGTGTAGTATAGTTTTTAAATACGTGTGCAAAAAGCTAAACAACAATAAAATAACAATCAACTAGTGCGACTGTATATATGTATGTACATATTCACATATGTATATACTTATGTACATATGTATGTTTATTTTAAAGCTTCGAGTGGATCGGGACGATATGTTTTAAAGAAATGTGGACTTAACATACATCCCCTTAAGCAAGACGCAAAAACATTTGTATTAAGCAAGTGAATATATGCATTAAAATACTAGTTTAACCAATAGTACGTAATTAATTTGTAGTACTTACCTACACATACTATGCATTCTATAATTAGAAATGTAAGTTTTTATACCCTGTACCTTATGGTAAAAAGGGTATATTAAGTTTGTGCAAGCCGAAAATGTATGTAACATATAGAAGGAGTCGTCGGAGACCCCCCAAAAGTTTCCTAAAATATGATCATGGTGACTAGAGAAGTCGATATAGCCATGCCCGTCTGTCTGTCTGTCCGTCTGTACCAGATTAGATCCCTTATTATCCTACGGGAGACAAGTTTATTTTATTTTTTTTAATATCGAGGTTATATTATATAGCTGCCATATGAGTGTTTCAGAGGCCCTCGAAAATAAACAAAACTTTACGATGGATAATTCGTTTGTTTATGGAGGTATCGTAACGAAATTTAACATTCGGATGTTTTCTGTAGTACCCAAGCAATGTGCCAAATTTGATCAAAATCGGTTGACTATATCATATAGCCCTCGTAGGACCGATTGGTCAAAAAAACGATTCTGATGAAAAATTTGTCTGTTTCGTTTGTTTATGAAGGTATCATATCCAAAGTTGGCATTCAGCGACTTTTTAGAGTACCCAAGCACTGAACCAAGTTTGATCAAAATCGAATGACTAAATCATATAGCCCCCATAGGACCGATCGGCCAAAATATCGATTTTTGTACAAAATTCGTTGTGTTTCGTTTGTTTATGCAGATATCGTAATCTCTGTCCGTCTGTCCACCTGTATGAACGCCTGGAACTCAGAGATGGTAAGAGCTCAAGCCGGCAAACTTTCAGATTATATCCTTTATTATACTACGGGAGCCAACTTAATTTTATTTTTTTGACATCGGGATTATATTATATAGCTCCCATAGTGGAGTTTCAGAGAACATCGGAAAAAAACAAAATGTTTTAGATGGATGGTTCGTTTGTTTATGAAGCTATCGTGATTGGTAGTTTCTTTGATCGGATGACTATATGATATAGCCCCGATAGGACCGATCGGTCAAAAAAACATGTTTGGTGCAAATTTCGTTGTGCTCTGTTTGCTTATATAGATATCGTAACCAAGTTTTGTATTTGGTAGTTTTTCAAAGTTCCCCAACACTCTTCCAAATTGGATGAAAATCGGTTGACTATATCGTATAGCCTATGGGATAGGACCGATCGGTCAAATAAACGCATTTAGTGCAAAATTCGTTTTTTTTTCTTGTGTTTATGAAGATATCGTAACCTAATTGGCAAATAAATATCTTTAAGAGTTCTGAAGCAATATTTATTTATTTATTTATTAATAGTATTAGAGTAGCTTAAAAACTAAACTAATAAGGCAAGATGCTTATTTATAGCTCTGGCAGCATGGCCTTCGGCTATATTAATATTATTGGAATGATATCCAGTTGACTAGCTGTACAATATATTATTTGGTAACTCTTAGAGTTCCATTTTAAGCTTGAATGTTATTTTATGTTTATTGAATTATATATACAGTTATTATATAGAGGTTGATTACGTATAATTTTTATATTTGATGGTACAAGTTCGATTGTTTTAGGAAGTTGATGATTTTAACAATATTTGTGCTATTTGGATTGGATAAGCAAAGGGTTGGGGATGAGTTTCCAAATGTTTGTTCCCTGACAATACTAAGTGCTGGACAATTTTCAAGCAAATGCTTAACACTAGTTGGCAAGTTACAATTACAGAGTTGGCAAATCGGTGACGTATTTTTGTCTATATAGTGTTGGTTTGTTATTTTTGTATGCCCTAATCGTAGTCTTATAAATTTAATTTGATCGATCCTCGATACATTTTTTTGAGCAATTTGCTTAAGATAGTTAGCTGTATATTTAAGTTGTTTACATTTATATCCTGGTACCATTTGTTACATGGTTGTAGTAGTTGTTGTTGCTTTATCTTAAGGTTATTTTTAAGGAATTGGCGTATGTCGTTGTTGTTGAGGTTTTGAGTCATTGTTAGTGGCATGCGGGCCGCATTTTTTGCTTCCTGATCCGCGAGCTCATTGCCTTTGATATTGGAATGCCCGGGAATCCATAAAAGTTTAATTTTAGGTGAGTACTTGGTTAATAGGGATCTTATTGTGGTTGGGTATGTGGTGTTATTGTTTGTGTTAGAAATGGCGTCAATAGAGGAAAGTGAGTCGGAGCAAATCATGAAATTGCCTCTCTCATTCCGGAACATATTGATAGCTGTAAGGATTGCAACAATTTCCGCGGATAAAACTGTTGAATATGATGGTAGAAGTCCATGTTTTAAAACTCTATCTTCTGTTGTAATGGAGTAGCTGGTTATGCTGTTTTTTTGGGAACCGTCTGTGTATATGAATTTGTAATTGGGATATAGTGCCTGTATAGTTTTGAAGTGTTGGTAGTAAATGAGAGGATTTGTGGTTTGTTTGGCGAATTTTCTAAGGTCAGTTATGATTAAATTGTTTTGGCTAATCCAAGGCGGGCTTAGCTCGAGGGTTTTAAATGGAGTGCAGTGTATGTTTTGTGCTGTGCAAAGGTCTAATGCTTTTTGTATAACTGATGGGATTGTTTTGGTTTTCCTATTGATGATGCCTTTAATGATGTCTATGTTAGGAGTGTTGTGAGAGTTGATGATATTTTTCGACAGTAGGGCTGTTTGATATTCTGTTTTGTTTTCTATTTCTGGAATGTTTATTTCGAAGAGCATATTTTTAGTGGGAGTGGTGCGAAAAGCTCCCAGAGCGTTGCGTATCGCAGCATTAAGTGGAGTTTTTATTTTGTTAATAGATGATTTTTGGCTATGTCCGTATATAGAAAGTGCAAAATCTATTTTTGAAATAATGATGGCCTTAACTATGTTGGCTAGGGTGTATGTATTACAATTGAATTTTGCACTTGCTAAGCATTTAACAATGTCCAGTCTTTTTGAAAGGGATTCTTTTAAATATTCAATGTAAGTATTCCAATTATATCTGTTGTTAAATATCAAGCCCAGTATTTTGAGGGAACGAACTTCAGGGATTTGTATATTGTTGGATGTTGTGGTACATAAACAGTTTTGTTTTTTGCATATATGTAATTGTCTGCTTTTATTTAAAGATAGGACGGCGCCTGAGTACTGGCACCAGGTTTCCATTTTTGTGAATAACGTACCCAGGTTAAATGTGGTGTTCTTTTGGTTGCGCTTGAAGTTTATGAATAATTGAAAATCATCTGCGTATGCACAAAATTGAATATTTTTTTGGAGAGAAATTATGTTGGCCAGTTTATTGTAAGCTATAAGAAAAAGTATAACAGAAAGAGGGGATCCTTGTGGGATACCGTTTGCTAGTGGGTAATTATCAGAAGTTTGGGATTCTACACGCACAAGTATTTTCCTATTTGTCATGAAGTTGTGTATATATTTTATAATTTTAGGGCCTATTTTCCATTCGTAAAGTTGGTTTAGTATGGCATGGATTCCTATACGATCAAAAGCCTTAGAAAAGTCCAGGGAAACTACTGTCAGGTGTCCTTTTTTTGTTATTGATTTTGTTATAAGATGGTCTGCATAGATCAGAGCATCCGTGGTAGATTTCCCTTTTTTAAAGCCGATTTGGTTGGAGTGTAAGAGCTTGTTTCGTGTGACTAACCACCATAACCAATTGGCTATGATTTTGTCAAGCACTTTCGCTAAGCAGCAGTTTAATGAAATTGGGCGGTAGGAATTTACTAGTGTTTTGTCTTGCTTTGATTTTAAAATGGGGATTGTGAGGTTGGTTTTGTATGTTTGTGGTATATGTGTTTTAAAAATGCTGTTGTATAAGTTGAGAATTCTCAATTTTAAATTTGTGGATGCGTTTTTTATCATTGGATACGATATTCTATTAAGTCCTGGTGTTGTACCTTTTAGGGAATGTAGTGCATTGGACAGCTCAAAAAATGATATTTTATTTTCAATTTGGAGGGCGTTGGATTCTATTTGATATGTTGGTTGAGGGCTATTGTATTTATGTTGTATAAATTCTTGACTAAAATTGTTATCTTGGGAAATATTTGACCAGAATTGAGCAAAGCTATTGGCTATTTCTTTTTTGCAGAGTGTTTTTAGGTTGTTGGTTGGTTTATGAATGCAGTGTATTGATTTTGATGGGTGTAGGCCAGAAAATCTTCTAATATTGGTCCAAATCTTTGCAGGGGGTGTAGATGGTTGAATTTCGGATGTAAACTCTGTTGTAGATTGTCTTTTACTATTCTTTAACTCTCTTCTAAATTTTGCGTTTGCTTTTTTGTAGTTGATCAAATTATCTTGCGTTATGCTTCTCTGGAATCTGCGAAAGGCTTTCATTTTTTCCTGACGGAGCATGTTTAAGTTTTTATTCCACCAAGGTACTTTATGTTGGAAAGTTTGAGTGGATGTTTGTGGAATGGAGTGGTGGGCACTTTGAAGAATTATTTTAGTAATATTTGCGTTTTCTTTATTTATGTTGTATTTAACTGGAATATTGTCATTTATTTCATTTGTAAGTTTTTCGAATTGTTTCCAGTCACCTTGGTTGGTTTTAAAGTAAGGTCGACTAGTGTTTTTTGTTGTTTTATTGTTAAATATTGAAATGAGTATTGGGAAGTGGTCGCTACCATTCAGGTCATTAACAGTTTTCCAGTGTGTGTGTGGAAGAAGTTGTGGGGAACAAAGGCTTAGGTCAATGTGTGAAAAGGTTCCGTGGGTACTAAGGTGCGTTGGGGATTTGTCGTTTAGTAAGGAGAGGTAGGAGGTGTCTATAAATCTGGCTATGGTTTTCCCTTTTCTATTGTTGTATGCAGAACCCCATCGTGTATGCCAGCTATTAAAGTCTCCCGCAATGACACAAGGAGAATTGATCATGTTAAAAACGTTGTTTAAATTTTGATGGTGAAATGTAAGTTGATATGACGGTGAGTTTTTGTTTAGTTTCTATTTCTATGGCTAGTGCTTCAAAATCTTGATTTAGGTTGATTTCTCTATTTTGGATAGAGTTATGGGTTAAAATTGCGACCGAACCTGTTAGTTGCTGTGTTAGTAATAAGAGAGTAGTTAATTGGTATGGGTATTTGTTTGTTGGAGTGAATGTGTGTTTCCTGAAGACATATTATTTTTGGGGAGTGCTCTTTAATTAGAATTAAGAGTTCACTATAGTTGTTCAAGTAGCCTTTTATGTTCCATTGAAGAATGAGCAGAGACATTTTCAAGACATTGGTTGGTCATAACCGGATTCTTCAGAGTCCGGTAGGGAGTTGGGTTTGGTTTTTGTGTTATTTTTTGCTTTAATTGAGGATTTAATTTGGGCTAATTTACGTTTTGGGATGTTCTTAGGTAGAATTGTAGTTTTTTTATTGGGTTTTAGTGAATTAGTTATGGCGGATGATGTTGTTGGGTTTGCATCAATGATGTCTTCAATATCAGAGTAGGATAACAGATTTCTATTGGGTTTGGTTGTGGTTGTGTTGATTGTATTATTTACTTGTGTATTCTTTGGTGGTGTTGGGGTGTCTTCGTTTGTTGATTTTGTTGTTGATGGATGATTAGATAAAACCGAGGCATATGTGTGCTGTGTATTTGGGTGTCTGGAGTTGTATATGGAGTATGCTGTTTTAATGTTGACTTTTTGGAGGGTGCATATGGCTGTAACCTCTTGTTTTTCCAGGAAGATTGGACATTTTTTATCCAGAGATGAGTGCTTGGTGTCTGGGTGTTTTCTGGCCGCACAGTTTACACAATTTGTTTCATTCTGGCATGTTCTCATTTGGTTGGCTTCTGTGTGTTCTTTTTGTCCACATTTAATGCAAGTTTTATCTGCTTTGCAAAATTTTTGGGTATGTCCAAACTTTAAGCAGTTGGCACAGCGCATTGGTTGTGGAATATAGGCTCTCACTGCTGCTCTCTCGTATCCAATCGAGATGTTTTCAGGGATAGAGTGAGTGGCAAATGTAAGAATAATTAGTCCCGTGTCTATGAGTTTGTCTTCAAGTCGCTTTTTTATTTTCCTTACTTCACATACTGCTTGATTTTCGAGCTCCCTGAGTATTTCTTCTTCGTCAATAAATTTAAGGTCTCTGCAGTATATGACGCCTTTGGTACGGTTAAGTGAGTTGTGCTCGGAGACAGTAACTTGAATCGAGTCGGTCAGAGTTGTGAGCTTGCATAGTTTGTCGGCTTGATTTTGGTCTTTTGTTTTTATTAGTACAGTACCGTTACTCGTTTTTTTACACTCGTCGACCACACCACCGACGGTATGATCCACTACCTTTTTAATGATGAATGGCGATACGTGTTCTAGGGTTTCGTTGTTGATATCATTCCGTTTCATAACTAAATATTTTGGTCCTGGTACGTGGATGTTGTTGTTGGCATACGTTTTGTACCGATCAGGTGGATCCGGAGGGTGCCCCATTGTAGGGTGTACGCAGTTCGTCGATGAATTAGGTTGTTCTGTTTTCACCTTTTATTTTGTGTTTCTTTGTGTTGGTATATTTCTTGTAAACGAAAAAAAAAAAAAAAAAAGACAAAAAAACTTGTGTTGCTAAGAGTGATTGTATGTTGCTTTGTGATTTTATGCGCTGCACTGGGCAAAGAACGTCCGATCACTTCGCTTGTTAGTCTAAGTTCTGAAGCAATATACCTACCGGATTTATTGCAATGTGGTGGTACAGGGTATCCCAAAGTTGTCCGCGCCCGTCTTTAACGTATGCCATCTTTTTGGCTTATTTGCAATTTAAATATGTGCCATTTTCTATATCTGGCCACGCTGACGCTTCATAGAGCGTTATTGCTTGATAAATAAAATTTATATTGTTGTGAACACAAATTTTCAACAACTGCTTGTTTTAGTAAAAAAAATTTTTTTTACTTTCTTATTTTAAAACCGAGCTTTCGCATTTGGGTTGGTGCGGTTATTAAAAGATTTCTTAATTGATATCAATCTCCGTCATGTTTTTTAAAAAATAAAAAATCTGTCAAATAAATTGTCTAGGTCATAGGTCAATTAGTTCAAGCACAATGAAAATGTGGAAATAGTAACATTACATATTAAAATATTGTTTTATTATTCCTCAAGCGCCTATCTGTAACAAATAGGTCTTCAGCAATTCCAGTTTATAATCTAAATCAAGGTCATAGGTCTATTAGTTCAAATGAGTGTTTAAAGTTGGAATGGTCGAGTTTTGGTGTTTTTCTAAATATCTGGAAATACCGTAAAATCTTTATATTTATATTTTTTGTTGTGTGTGTTAAAGTGTAAGTGTTTGAAAATGCCACTGCAAAGAAACTCTACAAAAAAAAAGTAGTAGATAAGCACATAATTTTTGTAGTGTGCTTTTAAATGCACTATGATCTCTGGCTTCTATTATCTTGCACAGTGAATTTCTGTAAAGATAATTTTGTTTAACTGCAAACGGATTGAGAGACATATTGTGAGTGGTTGACATTTGCATCATCAAATCAGTAAAAAAATCTTAGCACTTATTATTAATTTTTTTTTCGGATTGTGCAATTTTTTGTTTTATTTTTTGCTCAGTGCCATTTGGTACCTTTGTGCTCGGTAAAAAAAATAGTTGAAAATTGAAGGTAAATTAGTGTTATTAAAATTGCTACACAGAAATAATTGCGCAACTAAATGAAAATTTTAATGAAAATTCTTTGGGTTGTTACAGCTTTTACTGCCATTGCTCTTCGGCTTTCGTTGTATTATTGCTGCTGGCGCAGTTTTTGCAGTTGTCGTCCATGCAATTAACGTAATGAAACTTTATTTTTTTTGTTATCTCTGTGCAGCAGGTGCACGTATTTACTATATAAGTTTCGAAACTGGAGTAGTCAGTAAAATATTAGCAAGTGATCTGAATTCATCTATTGAGATATGCAAATGATATAGTTAATTATTTTTCCTTGCCATATCTTAATCGGGCTGCATTATTTATATCGTAATCTTTCAAAACTAATGCCACTTAGTTTTCGGCTACCATTTAAATTTCAGTGTCCATAGATCATAAGCTTATCAAAGCAGTAAACGTATTTTCCTGAGCGATATAAATAATAGCAATTTATTATTGTAATTTGCATGGAAAATACGTTTTATAAAAGAACTTAAAGCACGTCATCACAATTGTGATTATAGCCTTTTTTATATAGTACATAAGAACATAGAGTACATAAAGCTAGTCAGTCAAACGTCACAATGTAGTCAAAGGAGTAGACGCGGTAGGCAACAAAAATCAAATCGTGAAGTTCACAAAAATGCCAAAGTAACAACAATTTCGCTCACAGCTGTATAACAAAAATTAAGTTATAAAATTTTAAGGGCCGTGTGCGGGTTAATTTCCAAATACCACGCCAGGTGGGTCTTAAGAGGGTGAGTTTCACTGAGTTTTTGGTATGCGCTGATTACCATAAAAACAAGTTGAAAGAAAATCGAGTTGACGTTATGTCGAAAACGGAAATAAAAAAAATTAAAACAATAGGAATAACGCAAATGAAGTCAAACCTTTGGCGCAAGCTTGCGCCACAGCCAGTTAATAAAGTTAGTTGCGTTGGACTTGCGTGGCTTGCTCTTTTGAGGGTGCTTTGAGGGAGGATGTTAAGTTTGAGTTATAAGCGAGCAAATTATGGTTTATAACAAAACCACGTTAGCACGACAACAACAAAAGCACCAGAAACAAAGAACACAACAAAGGAAAACAATTAACATGACGAAGACACATAAAAATTTCACTTTACTAGCCCTCATCCACCATTCTTTCTAGTAGCCACCTTAGGATAGCGTTGGGTGCGCCGTGTTACCAATTGGAAACACTCTACGAAAATGTGCGTTAATCACGGGATTCTTGTCTACTCCTTGTCACTCGCTTATTAAAATACCAACATTTGTGAATGTGGTTTTTAATGGATGACAACAAAATTTCACCCCACCCATTATTAAGTCATTTATTAGTTGTAGTATTTGCAGCATAAGTCTACCACTTCTTAGAAATTTTTTTGTCCAATTTATTTAATCTTTAATTTACCTTTTGATCATCGTTTCTCGGATTGTTTAGCGACCTATTAACTATACGTAATTTACTCCGAACATCCTTGAGAATTATTGCTGTTATAATTTGGTACTCTTATAAGCTCGTGAAAAAATAGTTAATAGTTAATACTTAGTAGTTTGTTATTGCTGTTGGCTCTCTTTATATGCCATGGTACTGGTTCGTGTGGCCCACGTGGGTGACCCACGCTCAAAGGCGAATTCGACACGTGACGTGTCAGGTCAGTGAAAATATTATGCTAGCGATGTGGTCGGCTTATTTGTGACTGAAATATCAGGCCATTTGGCTGTTGAATGAAATTCATCTATGCCCACGGGCATTATATTTTATGCCAACACCAAAACAATTTGTTCATTATTATTATCACATTTTGTTTTCCGAATACCCTACGAATGCCTTTTTCAATATTTATATTAGGACATAATATATTTCCGGTTAATTTGGTTACAGGTATTTTACTTTTTTATTTACTCATAAAAATTAAGTTACAATTCTTTTATTATTTAATTAAGCACAAACACACCCGATTGTATAATCAGGAAAAATTACAGCTTACCCTCCTCTCATTTATACGTTTTGCACTCTCACCATACTTCACGGCAGCGTCCGCGACTATCGGGCAAGTAGCCCGGTTGACAGGGGAAGTCAATTAAAGCCACCTCCATTATTTTTTTTCTCCGTGCTTGCCCCTGAAGCCATTTTGTACGTATTTGTTGCTCTTTCCGCCTCATATTCAGCCAGTACCTGGTCCTCGTCCAATTCCACACATTGATTCGGTTTACCTCGCACTTTAACATTATTAGGGCAGTCGATGCGCTTGAGGCAATACTTAACGCATGGGCGTGGAGTCTGCAGCTGTGTCAATTTCTTTTTGCACTCAAAATGAGCCTCACAGCCCGGCTCCAAGATGGGAACAAGATTATTAATAAATAGCGGCCGGCGAGGTACCTCTGTCGTTGTTGTTGT